>JAINUV010000815.1:0-208999 GCA_020205505.1 Panax japonicus
ATTTTCCTTTCGGGTGAAGCTCTTGGTTAATGGCTATTCTCCCAGCTTATTTGCCTAAAAATAAGTGGAATTGGTTTCGCTCCTTATTTGAGTTCATATATTTAAGATTTTTCTCTCCCCCTGGAAGTTATAATTTTTTAATAATAGCAAGATTTCCCTGAATATTATTACAGCAACAAAACTAAATTTTACCAAGTATTTTCAGCTTCATGCAAAAGACTTCTCTATTATTATCCTAAGACAAAATTTATATTTACAGGGCACCTAGTTCTAATCCCAATACATAGGGCCAATATTACCTAAAAGAAAAAAAGAAATTACTTCACTTGAAATACAGTTAGGCCTGACAAAATATGGTTATGTGTTGGTTTTGGTTTTCAAAATATGGTTATGGTTCCATTTAAGAACTAAAATCATATTAACCAATTTTAATATGAGTTGTGTGGATTGGAACTATATGGTTATGGTTAAAAACCATATTAACCATTTTAAGATGTTGACTTTTAAACATAACTTTTGGAAAATGAAATTGTAACCGTCACAATTAAATTAATTAAGTAATAATATGATATAAAAATTATTAATATAAATAATAAATGCTGAAAAACTATACTAATAAAATTTTAAACAAGTAGTACTCCATGATCGTCATATATTTATATTAATTATGTAAAATTAGGTTTGAAATATATTAATTATTGGTGATTTATTTGAATTAATTATTTAAATTTATTATACTTTCACCTTAATTAAGATTATATAAATTGATAATAAGGATAAAATAGTAAAATATTATATTCAGACCTATTATAAAAATTAATTATCAAACAACTCTTTTATATTTAATTAAACTCTGTTTGAAAATCTTAATAAATATTTGTATTTTATATAGAACCTCAATTTTAATAAACTTTCATTACATAGTTTTATCAAATAGTAAAATTTTAATTATTTATTTGATTAAGAATCTAAACATAGTCTAAAAATACATTAGTTGTGTGGTTAGATAGAGGAATGAAAGGCGATACTATAATGGTAAATAGTTCCATCTCCTTGGACCTTGAGATGAAATGAATGAAACAAGGAAGAAAATAATTATCTAAAAAAGAAAAAAGAAAAAAGAAAAAAGAAAGTTGAATTGAGCTATTTATTTATTTAGGTAAAGCGGGACTGCGTTGTTTTAATTATTTAATGTTGAAGGCTTCTTGTGGTCATGTTGTGCCACGGCCTATGAGTGTTGATTTTTTTTTTATAAAAGTGTACACATTAATGCTTTGATGATTATGGGAATGGAATAATGGTTAAAAAATGGTTAATCGGTTAATTAACTATATTTGTTTTAAAAAATATGGGTCCAAACTTTAACCAAATAAATAAAAATGGTTAACCAACTTATTTGGTTCCAGTTAATATGGTTTGACCCAACAGTTAACTAATTATATTGCCAGGTCTAAATACAGTATATTTGCTAATAGAAAGTGATGGTCTCCATAATGTTCTTGTTTGTATTTTCCTCCATTTTGTTTTTCTTTCTCTCCGCTCTTTCTACATTACCTGGATATTCCTAGCGGTTATGTGCTCTTTGATGTCATTTCTCCGTTTTACAGGTTGAAGGATCAGTGGATGAGGAATCTACAAAATCGGATGAGGAGTACGATGATCTTGCCATGCAAGATATTCAAGAGAATGGCTACTGGTCAGACAATGATGTTTCTTACGAGAATAGACCTGCACCTGCTTTGGCCAACCCATCAACACATGGGCTTCATAACACTCGTGGAGATAAATACAAACAAAATCTTGCCCGTTTCTTAAGAAGTAAAAGCGAACTAACGTCGGAGTCACATCGGAAAAAAGTGTCATCTCCGGGAAATGTCAGAGTTAAACGACGCTCTCACAGCATCTCGATGGGTCATTTCTGAATGGTCCTGTTTTTTCAGGAGCTGCGAATATAGAACAGTGCGACAACATAGCCTAGTCTTTTTAAATTTATCACGTCCTTCTATGTATTATTTCTCTCTTTTTCTTTTTCTTACCCTTGACTTGTTTTGGATATCAGTACAGACTCTCTTTGTTTAGCAACATATGAGAAGAACTTAACTTGGTAACTTTTGCAGCCAGCTTGTTTTGTGAGGAGCATTCTCCTATAATGTAAGATCGAGAAACTGGCCGGTTGCTGTAATTTATTCTTCTATTCTATTTTATGAAGTTAACTTTTCAATTGGTTAGGCATGATCGTTGTGATAACACTTGCACATTTCTCTATGGGAATTGATATTTTTATAAGTGAATTTTTCAGGATTTTCTAAGATTATAGTAGACTCCATTTACAATTCATGTGAAAAAGAGTTTGTAAAATTATTGTCATTGTCAATTCCATTGTCAATATTTTGAAGTAGTAATGTTTGGTTTTATTTTTACCTCTTTTCTCAATCTTAATCTGGAGAGAGCTAGCTCTCTTTATTTTGGAGAGATCCGCCCTAAATTTCTTTACTTGTGCTTTAATAATTTTTCCTTTTTGCGGGACTTGTTTTTCCATAATATAACTGATTTTTTACTCTTTTGTGAGAGGATTTTACTATTAAGAGTCTCTTGGGAGACTTTGCTGTCGCTAGCTGGGAAACTTTTTTTTTGTCGTTCATGATAATTTTTTCACTACGTGAATTATTGAAGATAGATTGTTTATATTTGAGTGTGGTTTTATCATGACGGTCGGTTCTTCATTTGGTTTTATGGGGCTGGGGCTGGGGCTGGGGCTGGGGCTGGGGCGGGGGCGGGGGCGGGGGCGGGGGGGAGATAAATTTCTGGATCCTCCTTTGGAATTTGTGCCGCCCGCCGGTAGTGGATGGGAAAAAAAGTGAATAAGATTTGGTCTGATGCCATTGGCTGCAAAGGAAATTTGGTCCCAATTAGAGTTTATTTAGGTCATTGTTTTCACAATTAAAATCCAAATTTGGTTGGTTCGTTGGTACATATATACATTAATATCAACCCCTGCCCAAAATTACATTATTATATTGGACCTCCACTGCCTTTGGTTTTCTGATGATAGAAGAAGAGCGAGCCTTAATTAGAACCTCCAAAGCTGAATTTTGTGGGGGTGTTTAAACTTTAAACCCTATTACATCTATGCTTTGCTGACCACTAAAAAATACTCATCCCTCCTTTAATATAAATCGTTTTAGAATTATATATAAATATTTAAAAAATAATTGTATAATATTAAATATAATATTAATTGTCTATATTATCCTTGTATTAGAAAAAGAAAATTATTTATCAGGCAAAAAATAGCCAGAACTAAAGTTGTAATTAATACTTGGGGTAATATTAAAAACTAAACAATTAATGCTCACTTGAAATTCTCAAACGACTTATATTAAAGGACAAATTTTTTTTCTCTAAAATGACTTATATTAAAGAACAGGAAGTAGATGTTAGCATGTTTCATGTGCTAAATTTTACATAAATTGCTTTAAATTGAAACATCCATTTATAATAATTAACTAATTTAATTTCAAACTTTGTTTTTGAGATTGATTTTTATAGTGACATTTTTTTGCATTATTTATACATATTATTTCACTAATTCATTGTGATTTATATCAAAGATTGGAAGGAAAATACTACAGAGAAGAAAGAGACCCTTAATTGTTGAAAGATACTCCCTTTGTTTTTTTTAATATAAATCGTTTTAGAGAATTATTTTTATTCCTTAATATAAGTCGTTTGATAATTTTAAGTAAGCATTAATTGCTTAGTTTTCAATATTATCCCAAGTAATTATAGTTTATTTAGGTAAATAGAATGTTATTTATTTGACAAAAAATAATTACCTAAATAAATAACATTCTATTTTTTTGTCAAATAAATAACATTCTATTTACCTAAATAAATAACATTCTATTTTTTGTCATATAAATAGAAATGTTATTTATTTGACAAAAAAATAGTGAGATAATTTCAGGTATGCCCTGCTTTGAAAGGTTACAAGGAAAAAACAACTTCATAGGTATTCCTCCAAACTCAAAAATCGAACAGACAAACAAGAGAAAATATATGCTTTTAATAAAAATTGCATGCACGTGCGTGTGTGTGTGTTTTTGTGCATGGACACTTTAGTGTTTCTCAGATTGTTAGTAATTTGTGTTTCTCAAATTGCTAATAAATGCAGATATATAGTAGTATCTCTATCTTTGAACGAGGCGATATGATAAAGAATACTCCATCTAGTTTTAAAATTATGCATAAATATTAAAAAAATAATTATAAAATATTAAGTATATTATCAATTATTTATATTGTCCTTATATTAAAAAAAGATAATGTTATTTATCAATTTGTTCATAGAGTAATTCTGATTGTAAACTAAATTTATTATTAAATTCATTATAATTGCATATTTGTATTAGTTGAGCATAATGTTATACTTATGTTATTCTAATTGAATGATACATTTGCATCCAAGTAACCAACTAAAACCCTTATTTGATTTTTTATTCTTTTTTTATTTTATGAAATTTGATATTTTAATTTTTAAAAATTTAATGAGTGATCATAATATTATATATGTTAATTCCAAATGCATATCCAAGTAACCAACTAAAACCCTTATTTGTTTTTTATTCTTTGTTTATTTTATGAAATTTGATATTTTAATTTTTAAAAGTTTAATGAGTGATCATAATATTATATATGTTAATTCCAAATGCATATTCAATTTGTTTTCCGGTAACCAACTAAAACCCTTACTTATTTGGTTGCAAATTTATGAAAAATTTATTATTAAAAAGTTCAATGAGTGGTCCAATAATATTGATTAACTCATTCTTGAAATGTAGTTAATTGAATTTTTTATTTTTTGTTTTAGAATCATAAAAAAATCACATACTATTGATTCATTTTTTAAGAGAAAGCAATCAAATCATGTTGACACAACTCTGCTTATCCCTGAGCCTAATGTTTAAATATCTTTGTCTACCTTTGAACAAGAACAACGTTCTCTAAAATCACAAAGAATTGAAGATAAAGTATATTAATTATTTGGAGCATGATTCTAGAAAACGTATCAAAATATGGAAATATCGCGGTGATCTATTTGATGAAGTTGATCAACGAACTTACATCAATTTCAATCCATATCAATACATTCTTCCCGAATACCCTTTTTTTGAATATATATTACTCCATCCGTTCCTTAATATAGGTCATTTTAGAGTTGTACACAAGTATTAAGGTAATGATTGTATATCATTAAATATAATATTAATTGTCTATATTGCCCTTGTATTGAAATAAGAGATTGTTATTTATTGGATAAAAAATAGTGAGAGAATCAAAATTATATTTAATACTTGGGGTAATATTGAAAACTAAGCAATTAATGTTTACTTGAAATTCTCAAACGAATTATATTAAGGAATAAAAATATTTCTCTAAAATGATTTACATTAATAAACGAAAGGAGTATGTTGTTAATTTTTTTTTAATCCTCCTAAGATTAAATCCTGAATTCGTCCATGCACTGAATACAAGTTTATGATATCCACTTGTTCCGTCTCTTCCTATTATCTTGGTGGAAGGTAGTCAACGATTGGGTCATAGGGTAATTGGCCATTTGGCCTGCGCAGCGAACAAGAGAACTTGGTTTATGTTACTGTAACTATATGTAGTACTCTCTCATTATTTGATGTTTTAGAGATGAATACAAAAATTAAAATAATAATTGAAAAGTATTAAATATAGTACTCAATTGTTTATAATACCATTAAATCTTTTATTGGGATAATGAGAGTTTTGTTAAGATAAACAAAGAGAAAGAATTTAAAGTATCAAAAAAATAAGTAGAGTAATGAGATCGAAGTAATTTTGAAAAAATTATCATTAATTCTCCTAAATTTAAACAAGCGTCAAATAATTAAAAATAAATAAAAAACTCTTAAACGTTAAATAATTAAGAACAGAGGGAGTAATATTTAACTTCTACCAAAAACTAATAAATTAGCAAATCCTAATAGATTCACCAGCTATGTAATTAGAGTCGGCCCTGGGCCAGGTCAACTAGGGCGAATGTCCAGGGCCCAAAGTTGAGGAGGGCCAATTTTTTTTAAAAATTATGTATATATGTGTACAAAAAAATAAAAAAATAATTATAAAATATAATATAAAACAAATCAATAAATATGGAGAATCAAAATAGACTCTTAGCCACAAAAAGAAGGAAAAACTCTTCGACCCTCTCAGTTCATAACGCAACGCAAGTAATTTTTTTTTTCTCGATGATTCTCCTTTTCTCCAACAAAGTTGGAAAATAAATCATCCATCAGCTAGACCAATGCCTTTCTTTGAAGGTAATTTTTTTAAGATACATATAGAATCTAGATACAGTAAAACCTCTATTTACTAAATAGAGGTATTGATACAAAATATTTTTTGAACACTCAAAAATATCTACTTTAACAAAAATATAGAT
Source organism: Panax japonicus (assembly GCA_020205505.1). NCBI lineage: Eukaryota > Viridiplantae > Streptophyta > Magnoliopsida > Apiales > Araliaceae > Panax > Panax japonicus. The sequence continues at coordinate 6,473 of JAINUV010000815.1, forward strand.
TTTATAACAAAAATTAAAGAAAACATAAATTATTTAGATTTTCAAACTAGGAAAATGTAGTTTTTTTTATAGAAAATATAGTTTTTTATAGAAAAATGTGGTCTTTTATAGGAAATGTAGTCTTTTATAGAAAAATGTGGTCCTTTATAGGAAATATACTCTTTTATAGAAAAATGTAGTTCTTTATATGAAATGTAGTCTTTTATAGAAAATGTAGTCTTTTAAAATTAATATTGTCTCTTATATATATATATATATTACTATATAGCGGTAATGTTTCTCAATACGGGACTTAAAAAGTCTATAACATATTACAATTTAGAGGTTATTCCTATTTATAATGCAATACCCGAAAAAAAGAGAGTTAAATAATAAAAAAAATTATTTTGTTTTAAAATATATTAATTGGACTTTGTCATTTATTGGGTCAAACTAGTTATTTAATTTATGTGGGCTTATAAATATTAATAATTAATGGATACATTAAATTGGTAAAATTGAGCTTTAAACTAAGTGGGTCTAATTTATAATTGTGTATTTTTTAAAATAAAAAAATAAAAAAATAAAAAAAATAAAACTATTAAATTAAGAGAGTTAGTAAAATATATTAATTAATAAAATTTATTAATAAATAAACATATAACAAAGCCTAATCTTACTTTTGTTATACCGACTGAGAAAAAGAAAGGAGAATACAACTACAGCTAAACAAAGGAAAGAGACGAAATCGGATTATACTTGTATGGCATAAGAAACAAGAATTAATAAGTTATATATGTATATGCAAGTGTCATTTCTTTTCAGTCTAAAATTAATACTAATGTGTGGGTATTCGGTGATGTCACCAAGTTCCATAGCATAATGTGTGGGTTTTTCTTTTCCACTCATATAACAGTTTTTTATGTGGTAAATCAAAGGTGTGCATCATTAGTAATTGGATCACTTATATATATGCATTACCTGCGTTGTCATCCTTTATGACATTAATATGAGAAATTGGTATCTTTAATTAAATTATTCTTTATGTATAAAATTTACAGGACTATCAATTATAAAAGCTATGTCACTGATTATGTATATTGGTTATATTACTTTAGTAAAATTTTATAATGTTTTGTAATTCGAACAACATGATAATTTTTTAGTTATACAGTTGGTATGTATACTTATATTATTTATTATTATTTTGTTTAAATTAGTTTGAACGGAAGGAATTTAACGAACTATAGTGGGATAATAATTTTGGTTATTACATTGCTTAATCCATGTATAAATTTCGTACACTTTCAGCGAGACTATTTTGTTTTTGATTTGTTTGTTTTGTTATTCGTTTCAAAATTCAGTATTGCATCTCATAATTATTCCTTGTCAATTTATTTGATAGTTCGTTTGGTGTTCATAGTTGAAACTCATAATTGTACTCTTTAGACTAGTACAACATGTCTAAATTTATTTTGACAGTTCCGTCTTGGTATTGATACTTAGAACTCGTGTTTGTACTCTTGATCTAGTGTATCATCTTTTGTATTTATTTTGAATCTCGTAGAAAGTACATGTTAATAATTTTGGAGACTTTGAGTTGATGATTCATTTCAGTTTAACATGTACATATTAGAAACCCTTTTTGTTGATATTATGTCGCATGCGTTGTGACATGATATCCTTGTTAGAATACCGTAGGGTATACCTGAGCTATAACCACCCGTGGGGGTACCACAGACATGTCCTCTTGGCACCGAGGCATGACACCTTTCGTGGCGGTGTGATCAGTCCATGGCGTCTCCGTTTTGTGTTCCGTTGGGAGTTGGCCATTTGGTGTTTTATTGTGGGAGGCGTATGGGTCGACCCTAGTTTTCTGTTCTGTTCTGTTCTGCGGATTGGTGATGTTTGTGCCAAACACACCTTTCGATTTTACATGCATTGGATTCGCGGTCCAGTGTGTGTGATTGCCTGTGTGACATTATTTTGATTGCCTTTGTGGAATTATTTGACTTGCCTGTGTGGCAAGATATATTATTATTTATTCTGAGCTCGGTATGAAATAAACCCCCAGCCATTTGATTCAGCCTATCATTTCGTTGTGTTAGTTTTGTTCGTTTCGTTTCAGTTCGTTTCGTTTCATTTCATTTAATTGAGTTAGTTATTTCGGTTCATTAATTGTATTCTATATATCTGTACTGGGCATTTGGCTCATGCTGTGTTTTTCTTCCGACAGGTAATCAGGGGAATCAAGGGCAAGTGTGACGAGAGCTTCCTTTTATCCAAATGGTTTAAATATTTTGTTTAGGTTGTGATCCAATAGTTTATTTAGAGTTGTAATAATTATTTTAGATTGTGGCTTGAGACAGTTTGAGATTTATTATGGTTGACTTGGTGGTATTTATCAGTTATTAAGACTATTCTTTTGTGGCTTTGAGCCTTGCCATTAAATTCATCAGTTTTGTTATGTTTTGAGTAACCTCTCTTTCTATTTCGGAAAGGGGGTGTTACAGAGTTGGTATCAGAGCTTAGGTTCTTTCTTGTAGAAAACCTATTTAGGTTTGACCTGTGTGTTATGGGTAGACTTCTGGGTTAGATTTTTGTTCTGTTTAATTTTCTGTTCAGCTATCATATCAGCTATATTTGAATTTATCTCTAATCTGCTTTGTTATCTATTCGTTGATCTCTTAATTAGATGGCTCGTAGATCTGTCAGAGTTACTGGGAGGCGAAGCAACAATAGGGGAAGAGGTGAGGGTCAACCCAATGAGCAACCTAATGACCAGATAAATGCTCAATTGGCTACCTTGGTGAATCAGGCGTTACCTCAGTTGGTGACACAGGTTGTACAGGCAATGCAGTAGCCGCCACCAGAAATTCCTGAATAAGAGAATCCGGGAAATAATGGTTAACATGCAAATATTGAGGAAGAGAATGCGAATGGTCATGATCAGTAGTGGGTTGCAATGTATGTATGGTTGGAAAGGTTTCAGAAGCAGAAAACACAATCATTCAGTTCAGCACCGACTCCAATTGAGGCAGAGAATTGGATATTGCCCACCTGGAGAAGATTTTTGATGTGTTAGGGTGTTCAGATAATCAGAGAGTGCTGCTTACAAGCTGGAAGGGGATGCACAGAGGTGGTGGAAAGCGATGAAAACAACAAAAGGTGAAAATTATGTTGAGACACTTAATTGGGTGGAATTTTGTGAGGTCTTTTATCAGCAGTACTTCCCAGCTGCTGATAAAGAGGCTTATGCTAGAGACTATCTGTCTGTTCGACAGAAAGATGACGAGTCCATCACAGATTTTATGACGAGGTTCACCAGGTTGGCAGGATTTGCGAGAACCTCAGCAGGGACTGCAGCAGAACATGCAAAGAAGTTCAAGTGGAGGATTCATTACAGGTATCGACAACATCTTATTAACACCAAATTTGCAGATGTGTCAGCAGTGGCCAATTCTGCCAAGAATATTGAGATGGAGAGACATGACTTTTGGTCTTCTAAACTGGAAGGGAGTCGAAAGAGGGACAAAGATGACCAACAGGGTCAAACTTCGGGTCAGCACGGGAAGAATCAGGGTGGTCAGTGGAACAAGAACCGTGGTGGCCAGCAGGGGCAGTGACGTGGCCAGAATCAGAACAGGGGTTATCAGCAGATGCCTCAGTAAGGGAAAAATCGCCAGCTTCAGCTACCTTGGTATGGACATAATCGTCAGTAGGGGCAAAATCAGGGTCGTTATCCAGGACTAGCTGGTGGGGGTAACCCGAATCTCATTCCGATAACTCCTTGTGCTACTTTTGGGGCAAATCATCCGGGGAGGCAATGCCACAGACTCACCGGTGCATGCTTCTTGTGTGGACAGATGGGTCATATGGCTAGAGATTGTACCGGGCCACGTGGAAATGGTGGAGGTGGAGATAATGGTGGTAATGGAGGTCAGCGTTAGGGTGGTCGAGTGTTTGCCTTGACGTATAACCAGGAAGCAGGTGCACCAGGTACTGTTTCTGGCACTCTTTTAGTTGGCAATCGTGAGGCGTCTATTTTATTTGATACGGGTTCTACTCATTCCGTTGTTGCTCAGTCTTTTGTTCGGCACCTGGGTGTGCCATCTCAGTCTTTAGATTCTGTTATGTCTATTGCTACCCCGATGGGGACTTCTGTTGTTATTTCTGATTTGTATCGAGGATGTCCGATCAGTTTTGGGGATAAGATTTGTAGGGCTAATCTTCTTTCGATGAGTATGCACGATTTCGATGTCATTCTTGGGATGGACTGGTTGGATAAACACCAAGCCACTATCGATTGTCAGGCAAAGAAGGTTATATTTGGAGATGTGAAGTCTCCGGAGTTCGTGTTTCAGGGTTCACATCCGAGTAGGGTGTTGAAGTTGATTTCAGCTTTGAAGGCTGGGAAGTTGGTAGCAAAGGGTTGTGAGGGGTATTTGGCATTTGTGAAGGATACCTCTAATGGTGAGTCCCGTATTAAGGATGTTCCGATTATTCGTGATTTTTTCGATGTGTTTCCTGAGGAGTTGTCAGGGTTGCCACCGTAGCGGTAAGTGGAGTTGGCTATTGAGCTTGTTCCTTGTGCGGAGCCTATCTCTAAGGCGCCGTATCGGATGGCACCATTGGAGTTGCAGGAGTTAAAGGAGCAGTTGCAGGAATTGTTAGATCATGGTGTAATTCGGCCGAGTGTTTTGCCGTGGGGTGCTCCAGTCTTGTTTATAAAGAATAAGCATGGGTCTATGAGGCTGTGTATAGACTACAGAGAGTTGAACAAGATCACCATCAGGAATCGGTATCCATTGCCGAGGATTGATGACATGTTTGACCAACTTCAAGGGGCAAAGTATTTTTCGAAGATAGATTTGAGGTCGGGCTATCATCAGTTGAGGGTGCGGGATGAGGATATCCCTATGACAGCTTTTCGTACTCGATATGAGCATTACGAGTTTTTAGTGATGCCATTCGGGTTGACTAACGCTCCGGTGGTGTTCATGGATTTAATGAATTGGGTGTTCGGGGAGTACTTAGACCAATTTGTTATTATATTTATTGATGACATTTTGGTTTTCTCCAAGTCTAAAGAAAAGCATGAGGAGCATCTTCGTACAATGTTGGGGATTTTGCAGAAAGAGAAGTTGTATGCTAAATTCTCTAAATGCGAGTTCTGGTTGGAGCAGGTCGCATTTTTGGGCCACGTTTCTGTTGAAGGCATTAAGGTGGATCCTGCGAAGGTTGAGGCTATCACTAAATGGCTAAGACCTACTACGGTGATAGAGATTAGGAGTTTCTTGGGTTTGACAGGGTATTATAGGAGGTTTGTGGAAGGGTTTTCCTTGCTTGCCTTACCATTGACTTAGTTGATGAGAAAGGGCGCGAAATTTATGTGGAATGAGGAGCGCGAAAAAAGTTTTGAGGAGTTGAAGAAACGACTTGTAACAACTCCAATACTTGCATTACCGTCGGAGACTGGAGGTTACCAGATTTATAGTGATGCTTCTAAGAAGGGTTTGGGGTGTGTTTTGATGCAACACGGTAAGGTGATTGCTTATGCTTCTAGGCAGCTTAAACCTTACGAGGTGAATTACCCCACACATGATTTGGAGTTGGCAGCGGTGATCTTTGCCCTAAAGATTTGGAGGCATTATTTGTATAGAGAGACTTGTGATATCTTCACCGACCACAAAAGTCTTAAATACATTTTCACCCAGAAGGAGCTCAATATGAGGCAGAGGTGTTGGTTGGAGCTTCTAAAAGACTATGATGCTAGGATTCAATATCACCCGGGGAAGGCAAATGTGGTTGCAGATGCTCTTAGCCGAAAGAGTTCAGGGAGTGTAGCAGCCCTTATTACACAATCTCAGCTTATTTCGAATATGAAGCAGCTCGAATTGGAGTTGTATATACGAGGTTCAGATGGGCATTTGGCAGGTATAAGAGTGGAGCCCTCTCTTATCTCACGGGTCAAAGAAGCTCAAAAAGAAGATGGAGAGTTGTGGAGTATGACGCAAAATCTAGAGGAGGGCAAGCAGCCCGAGTTTCGTATTAATGACCATGGTATGATTTGGTTGGGTGAGCGGTTGTGTGTACCATCGGATCCAATCATTCGGGAGGCTGTGTTGGCTGAGGCTCATAGTTTTCCATTTTTTATTCATCCAGGTTCTACAAAGATGTATAGGGATTTGAAGAAGAATTTTTGGTGGAATGGGATGAAACGAGACGTGGCTGAATATGTTGGGAAATGCCTCACTTGTCAACAAGTGAAGATTGATCATCAACGAGCTAGTGGTTTGCTGCAACAGTTAGACATTCCAGTGTGGAAGTGGGAGGATATCGCGATGGACTTTGTGACTGGTTTGCCAAAGACTTTCAAGAAGAATGATGCCATTTGGGTAGTGGTGGACCGGTTGACCAAATCGACACACTTTTTGGCTATCCATGAGAGTTACTCGGTGGATAGGTTGGCACATATATTTTAACAGGAGATTGTTAGACTTCATGGTACTCCGGTGTCTATTATTTCAGATCGGGATCCACGGTTCACTTCACGGTTCTGGAAAGGGTTTCAACGAGCTTGGGGCACTCGGCTCAACTTTCGTACTTCTTTCCATCTGCAAACTGATGGGAAATCCGAGAGGACTAATCAGACATTAAAGGACATGTTGAGGTCTTGTGCACTTGAGTGGTCGGGTAATTGGGATGATTACTTGAGCCTAGTTGAGTTTGCTTACAACAACAGCTGTCATGCAAGTATTGGGATGACACCTTTTGAGGCATTATATGGTTGGAAGTGCCGGGAACCAAATTATTGGGATGAGGTTGGTGAAAGGGCCATAGAAGGGCCTGAGTTGGTCCAAATCACTACGAAAAAGGTAGCGGTGGCTAAGGAGAAATTGAAGTTGGCTCGATCACGGCAGAAGAGTTATGTTGATAAGCATTGGAGGACTTTAGAGTTTGAACCTGGTGAGCATGTGTTTCTAAAAGTTTCTCCTTGGAAAGGAATTCGGCGATTTGGTTTGAAAGGAAAGCTTAGTCCACGTTATATTGGCCCATTTGAGATTTTGGAGAGAGTTGGTGAAGTTGCGTATCGGTTAGCTTTGCCTCCGCAGCTAGCTCGCGTGCACAATGTGTTCCATGTGTCGGTGTTGAAGAGTTATCATTATCATCCTTTGCACGTGGTGCAATAACCATTCGATAAGATTCGGGAGGATCTTACATGTGAGGAGCAAACTGAGGCGATTTTGGATCGTCAAGAAATAATTATGAGGAGGAAGACTATTCCATTTGTTAAGGTTTTGTGGAAGAATCATTCGGAGCGGGAGGCTACATGGGAGATGGAGGAGTCTATTCGAGCAGAGTATCCACATCTCTTTAAAAATTTAGGTGTGTTCCATTCTTTTGATTCCGGGGACGGAATCCTTTTTAAGGGGTAGGTGATGTAATAACCGGAAAAAAAAAAGTTAAATAATAAAAAAAATTATTTTGTTTTAAAATATATTAATTGGACTTTGTCATTTATTGGGTCAAACTAGTTATTTAATTTATGTGGGCTTATAAATATTAATAATTAATGGATACATTAAATTGGTAAAATTGGGCTTTAAACTAAGTGGGTCTAATTTATAATTGTGTATTTTTTAAAATAAAAAAATAAAAAAATAAAAAAAATAAAACTATTAATTTAAGAGAGTTAGTAAAATATATTAATTGATAAAATTTATTAATAAATAAACATATAACAAAGCCTAATCTTACTTTTGTTATACCGACTGAGAAAAAGAAAGGAGAATATAACTACAGCTAAACAAAGGAAAGAGACGAAATCGGATTATACTTGTATGGCATAAGAAACAAGAATTAATAAGTTATATATGTATATGCAAGTGTCACTTCTTTTCAATCTAAAATTAATACTAATGTGTGGGTATTCGGTGATGTCACCAAGTTCCATAGCATAATGTGTGAGTTTTTCTTTTCCACTCATATAACAGTTTTTTATGTGGTAAATCAAAGGTGTGCATCATTAGTAATTGGATCACTTATATGTATGCATTACCTGCGTTGTCATCCTTTATGACATTAATATGAGAAATTGGTATCTTTAATTAAATTATTCTTTATGTATAAAATTTACAGGACTATCAATTATAAAAGCTATGTCACTGATTATGTATATTGGTTATATTACTTTAGTAAAATTTTATAATGTTTTGTAATTCGAACAACATGATTTTTTTTAGTTATACAGTTGGTACGTATACTTATATTATTTATTATTATTTTGTTTAAATTAGTTTGAACGGAAGGAATTTAACGAACTATATTGGGATAATAATTTTGGGTATTACATTGCTTAATCCAGGTACGAATTCCGTACTTTTTCAGCGAGACTCTTTTGTTTTTGATTTGTTCGTTTCGTTATTCGTTTCGAAATTCAGTATTGCATCTCATAATTATTCCTTGTCAATTTATTTGATAGTTCGTTTGGTGTTCATAGTTGGAATTCATAATTGTACTCTTTATACTAGTACAACATGTCTAAATTTATTTTGACAGTTCTGTCTTGGTATTAATACTTAGAACTCATGTTTGTACACTTGATCTAGTGTATCATCTTTTGTATTTATTTTGAATCTCGTAGAATGTACATGTTAATAATTTTGGAGACTTCGAGTTGATGATTCATTTCAGTTTAACATGTACATATTAGAAACCCTTTTTGTTGATATTATGTCGCATGCGTTGTGACATGGTATCCTTGTTAGAATACCGTAGGGTATACCTAAGCTATAACCACCCGTGGGGGTACCACAGACATGTCCTCTTGGCACCGAGGCATGACACCTTCCGTGGTGGTGTGACCAGTCCACGACATCTCCGTTTTGTACTCCGTTGGGAGTAGGCCATTTAGTGTTTTGTTGTGGGAGGCGTATGGGTCGACCCTAGTTTTTTGTTCTGTTCTGTTCTGCGGATTGGTGATATTTGTGCCAAACACACCTTTCGATTTTACATGCATTGGATTCGCGGTCCAATGTGTGTGATTGCCTGTGTGTCATTATTTTGATTGCCTTTGTGGCATTATTTGACTTGCCTGTGTGGCAAGATATATTATTATTTATTCTGAGCTCGGTATGAAATAATCCCCAACCATTTGATTCAGCCTATCATTTCGTTGTGTTAGTTTTGTTCGTTTTGTTTCAGTTCGTTTCGTTTCATTTCATTTAATTGAGTTAGTTATTTCGGTTCATTATTTGTATTCTATATCCGTACCGGGCATTTGGGTCATGCTGTGTTTTTCTTCCGGCAGGTAATCAGGGAAATCAAGGGCAAGTGTGACGAGAACTTCCTTTTATCCAAATGGTTTAGATATTTTGTTTAAGTTGTGATCCAATAGTTTATTTAGAGTTGTAATAATTATTTTAGATTGTGGTTTGAGACAGTTTGAGATTTATTATGGTTGACTTGTATAATTTATCAGTTATTAAGATTATTCTTTTGTGGCCTTGAGTCATGCTATTAAATTCATCAGTTTTGTTATGTTTTGAGTAACCAATGGGGTGTTACATATAACTGGCCCAAATTGGGACCAATTTTTTTTATAATATTGTAGATGTTATTCTTATATAGAGTATTCTTAAATAGGAGTTTTACTGTATATAAATTTTGTAAATTGTAATATATATTTTTGTTAACTTTTCTTATTTATTATTTAATTCAATAGAAAACTTAGCTGAAATTCTTGTTCTTCATTTTTAATACAATGTTTACAATTCGGGGTACTCTTTTTTCTTTGTTTGGGGTTTTGTCCCATTAAATTTTCCCCAAACAAATTTTTTAACGAGGCCCCAAAGTGTTCTTACTTATCTTTTGTAAATTCTTATAATTTTAATAAAATTAATTAGTTGATAATTTATTTATTTATTTGTTTAATTTATATAAAGGGGCACACTTAAATTTTTTTACCCTGAGCCTTACAAAACCCAGGACCGGACCGGTTCTGTATGTAATGTGTATGGAAAAGTTTCTCTCTTTTACCTGCTTATCAATGCGCTTGTGAATCCACACAAGGGCGTGCCAGCATAAGCAAGTGAAAAGCAATTGCATTACCTCCAAAAAAAGTGTTTGATTTATGTCACTTTATGGTTTTAAAATAAAAATACCTACATCTCAAATTTTGAAATAGACTAGAAAAAAATATATATCTAATTTTGGAGCAAGAGCAATAATTAATTTGTCAAGACCGATCGAGAAACGTATTGAGGATGCTTAAAAGAGCTAGTAAGGAAGATGAATAGATGATCAAATACCACACATGAATCAACAAAGATTTGTATGTGTATGTGTATGTGTATGTGTTAGTGGATCACTTTTGATAAATCAAACAGAACATTGCTAGCTAAAGGGTGAGAAATCAAATGAAAGAATGGGAGATGTCGCATTGTGATTAGTGTGTGCCCTAATTGGTGTGAAATGTACTCCATAAGCCATTTGTTTTCCAATTGTCTCTACTTACTTAGCTCAGATAAAGGACTTTTGGTGCTTTTCATTGAAACAATTTATCTGTCAAGGATTTGGCAACAGGAACTAGCCTATTAACATGAAACAAGCTAAGATACATATATAAAATTACATAGATAGTTTGAATAATAAATAAATTATCTACAACAAATAAGTTATACGATTAATCATCAACCTAATTATATCACGTACGTGGTTTTAACACGTAGATTGTAAATTGTGATAATCAGTGTTATCCATGTTATGAAAAAGAAATTAAGACATTATACAAAAATCATATATGCATGTGTGATTGTGGATGATATCTAGTAAACACATCACATATTTGATAATAACTAGTAGATATTTCTAGTTTCAAACATGCACAAGTTCATTCATTTCAAAGACCTTTCCAAAGGAATTTTCATTTATAATTAATGCCACAAATTTCATGCCTTGAACCATGAAATATCCCACGGAACAGATACTTAAGTTTCACTTGATCTTTGAAATCCTGTGGCTTTCCTAGAATATATATTCGCAAACGCTAGATTTCTAGCTTTCGAGGTTTCAGCAAGACTCAAAAACTGGAGTGTTAAGAAGACGGTATCACAAAACAGTAAACCTAAGGTAACAAGTGCCTAAGGTGCCCAGGTAGCATTAGTCAAACACTCTAAACTCCGAGATTCCCAAGTCTATATGGAATTAATTAACAGGATTGATTATGTCAATATGGGATCAAGTTGACACTAATTAACTTCACCGTAGCAAGTTTATATAGGTTTTCATTGTATTGGTTATAGAAAATGTTGCATTAACTAGTACAATAAAAATCTATAAAACTTATCAATGCAGTATTTTCTATAACCTATACAATAATCAACTACAAAATTTACTAGTGTGAAGACAATGTCAATTTTATCCTAACCGGATCCGTCAATATAACAAAAGACCGGAACACAAGCATTCTATATAGATACCACCAATTCAAAATCCACGGATGCAAGATGAACATTAAAGTGCATAAGGACGTGAAAGTTACTAGCCAAAACTAGATAAATGTGACCCAAATAATACCTTTAAAACTCGTGACACAAATCTCCAAATGGTTGAAATGATGAAACAAAAGTGGCAAGAGATATTATATATTTAGACAGAGCTAGATGCTTTCGGGTACACCATTATAATTGAGAAGTATAATGCTGGTACATGTCAAGGTGACCAAGTAGTACATTGCCTATCAATTCAATTCCTCCTCCAGCTGTAAGGCCAATGACTGACATATATAACAGTGATTATATGTACCCTTCCCACCGTAATTTCCATTCAAAGTTTTCAAACATCTAATCATCAATTTTATAGCCAAAAATAAAAATAAAAAATCATCATCAGGCCCTGATTAGAAACATGAAATCATACCAAAGGGTTTGTGCTTGTTTTTTTTAACTGTGGTGATGTTTTCACAGCAATTCCCTTAGTTTATCAAGATCAGAAAGTAGATCCCTAACTCAAAATGAGTTAATTAATTAATAAATTTATAGAAGTAGAATTCCAAACCCGGTAAATAATATTTCTATTACAGGAAATTAATACATTCCATCTCGAGGGCAATACGTACGTACCATTCAAGCTCAATATTATAGTGTAATAGTGTAATTGTACCATGTCAAAAATGGCAGGTCCTAAGAGCCCCCTAAAGGCTAAACTTACCCCTTTTTCTATTTCTTTTCTCTCACCTCCGGCCGAGTCCATTTATTAGCTAGATCTTTGTTCAGAAGAATAATCCATAGATCTGCAAAGCAAAGAAAAGTCATATCAAGAAGTTATATATAATGACATCTCAAACCTGCTGAATCTATTCACAGATTGCTATATATAATATAAAAGGATGGAGGAAGTACCAAATCTGTGACCCTATCGGTCGCTCTTATATTTTTATATATAGCTTGTACCAAAATAGGGTACATAAAATCAGCAAAATATATATATAAATTATATGTATAGTCATTTAATTGCCGATGCAGCATCATCAAGATTCTCATTACCAAATTGTTGCATTTGCATGTGAATCTTGATGCTGCTGCACCAGAAAACAACGACTGCCAATTAGCCAATATATGCCCATACATTTGGAGGGAAATAAAGATTTATTTCACTGAAGAAATTATAATGGATGACTTGTATATTGAGAGGGGAGAGAGAAATTAAAAACAAGAACAAAAACATGTAGGTGCCGATCAAGAACACATACTGTACGGATATTCAATTGATTTACACAACACAAAAAACAAAACCAAACCCTAATTATTTTCTAGATAAAATAAATGAAAAAATATGGGTTCGTTTCAATACAGAAAAAAGATAACATAAATGGTAAAAATAATATAGATTAAAATTTTCAAATCTATGGTTAGATTTCTGCAAAAAGTTCCGGACGGCCGACCAATAGAGAAAGAGAGAGAGAGGGAGAAGCCAGTTGAGGTAGATTCCGGCGATTAACCGGATATTCGAATGGCAGATGTTATAAATCAAACCCAAAAAGAAATTACAAGACACTAGAGGGAGAGAGATAAAACACTATCAAATCGAGATTTTGCAAAAGAAAAAAATTAAGAACCTAAAAGAAAACATAAATATTTAATCTTTCCGGCGAAAAAGAAAATGAAACAAAAAAAAGAGTAGAGAGGTCACACGGATGGTAACAGTAGTGAGAATTAAGGGATCTGTTCGAGGGAGAGAGAGAGATAAATATTGTATACAGACATGATCAGATGACGCCATTTAAGGGAATTATTTATTTTTTGAAATTTTAATTGGCTGAGTCTTAGCTGTATACATATATAGTACTCCTACTCGACATATATGACTGCAACGGTTGCGCACAACCATCTTTTCCCAAACCCTAGTTGATATCAAGTGGGCATCCCCATGAGAGCTTATGGTGAAACCTCATCCTCATTCTCTTGCTTTTCTCTTTTCTGTCGAGTCCTGTTATGTAATGGGATAAATTTAGATCCAATTATAATTGGGATATTTATTTTATGTAGGATAATTTCAAGGAAATTGATATTTCACAAGTTAAAATAATATTTTTATATAAGTCTCTCCCACATGAAGGTGAGACTCCACCCACTATTCATGTGAAAAAATTCACGTGAAAATATCATTTTAACATGTAAAAATATCAGTTTTCTAATTTTTATTATCTTATCAAATTTTATTTAGGATAATTTTATTATTATTACTTTATTAAGATATTAAAATATCAAAAATATCTCTTAACATACCAGAAGTTTTAATTATACTAATATTAGTCGGTAAAAATTATTATTAAATTAACGTTCTAGTTAAATTAAATTCATTAAAATTTTAAACTTTATAAAATAATTTATTAATAATATATGTGATTTTTTTTGAAATATATAACTATAAAATTATTTGAAAAATAATAGTGGACTCAATATTAACTAATTATCATAAGTAAATAAAAAATATTAAAGTTTGAGTTTCATAATTCTATTCCCATTAGAATTTCAAGTAAATTTTATTAATTACAAACTTAAATATAATTAAAATAATTATTTTCTCATAATCGATTATAACTATTTAATCTACACTCCATTAATTCAAATGTTTAGTTGATCGAAAACCTACAATATATATATAATTCAATATTTTATTATTTAAATAGGTCTTTAATAATTTCATAACTACAATTATCTTCTTCAAATTCTAATTAAACATATATTTGTTTGGTTATATATAAAAGGTCTTGTATGGTTATATATAAAATGTCTAAAGTCTCAATTCCAAGAAACGGATGCACAATTAACTCATTTTAATTGATAAATTAACTCAAATGGTCAAATTAATTTATATCATTTCCTGCTTTTATATATAAAGTTATTAATTTTTAAATTTACGACATATGATTATAACTTCTTGTATTTAAAAAATAAAAGGGATTAACTGATATATTTATTTTATAAAATTTAATGGAATATATTTCATAGTAGGACAATGAACTTTTGAGTTTTCGCCACAAGGACGGGTGTTAATTAGCATGCCTCAACTTTTATACTCTATATACTCTTTTAGAGAATTTATTATTTAGTTAAGGATACATTCGCAAAACATATAAACATATATATATATATATATATATATATATATATATATATATATATATATATATATCTAATCTATCTAATAAAATAAAAATAATTTTGAATTTTTCGCTCACTTAATAAATCATCTGGGCCGTCCAAAGTTTGGGATAAATCTCACCGTTCATACATCTATCTAATAAAATACATCTATCTATCTAATAATCTAATAATAATTTAATAAATATATATATATAGACATGATCAAGAGTAGACCTCTTAAGTAGTAGAACTCTCTTAAATAATAGAACTTTATCAAAACGACGTAGTTTTGATAAGACGCGGTGGCATTTTTGTAAATATGCGGTGGCATGATATTTACAAAAATGCCACGGCGTCTTATCAAAACTACGTCGTTTTGATAAAATTCTATTATTTAAGGCATTCTGCTATTTAAGAATTCTACTCTTGATCATTTCTGATATATATATATATATATATATATATATATATATATATATATATATATATATATAAATTCATATTCGTTTTTGAAGAAAAAAGATTCTATTAATTAAAAGCGTATCAAAGTGCCTAAAAGGAAACATGGACAAAGGACTGCAAAAGGAATTAGGGAAGTACTAGAGCTAGGAAACTAACTTTTGCTACAAAGTTGCTTTGCATTCATATCGATTTTATTGAGAATAGATTACGAAATACTCCTTTATTTTTATTTTTTTTTGTGAAAGGTAACACTAATACTATTACTTTTATTATTATTTTTTTGTGAATAAAGGAGATACCCTCGTCTGATTTTGCATGAACTGTAAAAAATTTCTAAACATCTCATCATTCATCGTTTGCTCGTTAGTGTTGTTTACAGGAAGAATATTGCCTTCCTGTTGCACGTTCTCTTGGTTGGTGATTGAAGGTTGTTCCACAGTCTCATACACTCCATTGTTAACGTTCTCAGCTACCATTCTTAAAAATTGCCATAAAACAAAGGTTAATTACATAAATTAACATATTACATAATATCCCTATATTATAATCGGCCAACAAATAAGCTTAAGTAGGACACACTAGCGAAAAATTTACTCATCTCTCCCTTCCTAGTTCTATTCCCCGATCTCCACCAGAGACCATATCCCTAAGCTTTGATACCAACTGTGATGCCCCCAAAATAGGTATACAAC
The DNA here is from genome assembly GCA_020205505.1 of Panax japonicus. NCBI lineage: Eukaryota > Viridiplantae > Streptophyta > Magnoliopsida > Apiales > Araliaceae > Panax > Panax japonicus. The sequence goes on from JAINUV010000815.1 coordinate 22,257, forward strand.
ACCTATTCTGAGTCGTCAAATACATGGTACAGAAAGCAAACTACAATTTCAATAATACAATTATCGTGCAAAATACGACAACACATATTGTGAGTTTAAATACAAATATTATCTTCTAGACAATATCCACACTCAAATAAGTCCTCATTACAATTATTCAACACTATTTTACAGAAATAGTGAGGATTGCTAAAATATCTTTCTAGAACCATCACTCCATACCCCGACTAGATCCTGTTATGATCTCACCTCCTGAGAAGAAAAATGGAACAAAAAGGAAAAAGGTGAGCTCAACTAGCCCAGTAAAGAATATTATGACTAAGATAATATACAACAAATTATCATTAGTCTTCAACAGGGAAAAAGCTGATAAAACATAATGGACAATAAGTTTTAGATCAAAATTGCTGCGGAAACAGCAATCCATTAGAAGAGTCAAGTAAAGAATGAGTTCTACTATCTTCTAAGATTTAAAAGTCCATCTTTGCAACAACAATCAATATACATCTTTAATCGAATATTCATCTTTGTACTACAGGCCAAAGATATTCATTTGTATCACCAGTTGGTCAAGTTCATCTCAACACCTGTTCATCTTTGCACTACGGGCCAAAGATATTCATCAGTTAATCATTCATCTTTGCAATACAGGCCAAAGATATTCAATAATATCATCATTAAGGACTGAAGATGATGAAAAATATCTTAAAGAACGAATCCAGTAAGACATAAGAACAAATATTAGGGATTCATGTTACAGTTTATCTAAGATCACTAATACTTCATAATAACCAAATTTGAAGCAGAATTCAAAAATAAAGATCAAAACATGAATATAATCAAAGATAGTAACCATAATAGACATCTTGGACAAAAAAAAATTTTATTTTTCGGTGAATAGTGTCGTATTCGTGAATAGTGCCGTATACGTGAATAGTACCGTATACGTGAATAGTAATCCCGACACAAAAAGTTCCAAATTTAATTTAAAAGTTCAAACCAATATTTCGCCATAATGATATTGAATAATATCATTTAAGAAGAAAATAACATCCCTTACCTCAAAGAAACAGTACTTCGGAATGAAAGGTCGAAAATGATGCTGAATGAAGCTTGTATTGAACAGCAACTCTCAAATTATCTAAATACTCACAAAATACGCTCGATAATATAGAGAGAGAAAGAGAGAAAGCTTATGTTTCTGGTGTAATTTTTAATTCTAACTTAGCCCTCTATTTATAGAAAAATATTAGCACGCCGAAGCAGACTTGACCTGCTACCTGATGGCTTTACCTGCTACTATTGCCACCCACCACATTTGAAATAAAATTCAGTACATTTCTTCACCAATCATAAGTGGGGCCCACTCAATTCTAGAATTTTCCACCAAAATCATTTATAAACCTAATTTCCAAATCAGTCACCTCTTAAAATTCACAACAAATCATACGTTTATTTTTAACGGTTCAAAATTTGTGGACATATATTCAACTTATATATGTATAACATATCCAAAAATCACAACGATCCAACGGTCGGATTAAAAATTATAACTCACGCAATATATCGTAAAAATACTGATTTAATTTTTTAATACATCCATTCCGACAAAAATACTGATAAAACACCTAACATTAATTCCTTCAATTACAACCACATAAAATAAATAAATTCATCATTTATATCTGCATCAAATAAATATTTCCTTATCAATAATTAATTATTCACAAATAATATTACAGAATCACAATAATGACAACCAGACAGTTCCCAAAAAAGAGGGGGCTTTCCAATAAGGATTTCTCCTTACTGGCGCGCAATTAGGTGACCAAACCTCTCCTTAGACAGAACTTTCTAGACATTGCCAATAATGCTATCTAATAATATTATTCAAATAATATGAATTATTGATATGATAATGAGAAATATTGTGTAGTGACAATTATTGAAACAATAATAATATAAAATATCTACGCAACAATTATTGAATCAATAAAATAAAATATTAAAGAGTAATTACTGTAACAATTATTGAGTAGTGCCTTCTTACGTAAGGATCAATAATTCAAAAATACTGTGCAATACCGTGTACTACTGTGCAACCACGCATATTACTGTATTTTTAACCACCGGGTATTCCAACAGTGTTAACGGTAACAACTACGTCGTTATTTATAAAAACTCATACTTTATCATTTTCCTTCATCCAACCGTTTTCTGTTATGGGGCCCCACAAATGGCTGCGTCGTCGTACGAATATTCCCCGACAACAAGAATATTTCATGACCAAACGAATATTCCCCGACAGAAATGAATATTCTATAACCACTTGCTTATTTTGTAAAATTTGCACATTTCACCCATAACCATATCATTATATCAAATTAACACCTTATTAATTTAGAATAATGAATATGAAAAAAATTCAATTTTATTTATAATAAATTGGGGTCTTACAGAAGCCTAATCCCTATAGAGTGGAGATATATACTAGGAAAATATAATTGATGCATGAACCACATACATGAATATTCCCTTTCTAATACAGGTGTTTTATCTTGAATTAAAGATGTCAGCCGACCAGATTTGGATGTATCGTTGGATACGGGTTGATGGAAGGGGATTAGTTGATGCGTACTGTGATGAGGTTTGGAATTTTATGAACAAAGCAATAGAACATGTTGATGATCCGAACGAAAAGATGAAATGTCAGTGTGTTAAGTGTAAAAATATGATCTGGAAGAAAGCCGATAAAATTAAATTTAACTTGTTTTCACGTGGGTTTGTGGATGGGTATTCGGTATGGATTCATCACGAGGAATCAGCTAAGTTGAGAGAAGTGACCAACAGTACTACTGCAGACCAATTAATTGAACGAAATTCATACGCCGATAACTATGATGTCGTGGAGATGTTGGTCGATATTTATGGCCCTACCAATATTGACTGGACTGAAAATGAGCATTCGTCAAGCTTATTCAGGTATTATACTCGGATATCTTATTTATTTTAAGCTTATTAATTTGCATGTTATTTAATTTTCATATTGTCTATTTTGATTTTCTCATACAGACTAATGCATTTTATTTTTAATTGTATCAACAGGGGTGACGATACAATCGATGGTGATGACGAGAAGGATTTTTGAACACCCGAGCAGCATCGTCTGTGACGCCCCCAAAAATAAGTATACATCACCCATCTTGAGTCGCCAGATACATGGTATATAATACAAATACAATCTTTAATATACAACAAGAGAGCTGTGAGTTTTAATACAAATATTGTCTTCTAGACAATATCCACTCTCAGAATAAGTCCTCATTGCATTTATTATCACACTATTTAACAGAATAATGAGGACTACTAATACTATCATTTGGACAGTCACTCCGTTCCCCGACTCTTCCCAGCTATATTCTCATTTCCTGAAGAGAACAGTGAAAGAAAGGGTGAGCTCAACTAGCCCAGTAAGAAATATTATGACTAAAATAATGCAGAATAAATTATCATTAGTCTTCAACAATGTTAAACTAATAAAATACAATAGACATCAAGTTTAATTGCAGCGGAACAAGCAATCCATTAGAAGAGTCAAGTAGAGAATAAAATCTACTATCTTCTATAATTTAAAAAGTTTTTATCAATTTTTATCGCTGAGACTCAACTTAATAAATAATCCACATCATCAAATCATCCCTGCACTATAGGCCAAGGATATTATTTAGTATCACGACCACGAATTATCCATGCACTACGGGCCAAAGATAATCGTGTTTTCATCAACGATCCTGATCATGCCATAAAATAATTCATCTTTGCTCCCTTGGCCGAAGAGAATTCATAGCCATAATCATACCAAAAACTTTCCATCAATGCACTACGGCCCAATGAGGACTTTTTCCACATCATTTATAACATTACGGTCATGATTATATCGAATAATCCCTGGTCATAATCATACCAAGTCCATTTATGCACTAACAGGCCACAAATGACTTTCAAAAAAAAATATAAACATGAGGATGATGACAATGATATAAGAGTTCAATAAAACAAGTTCAAGAATTAGTTTATTCAGGAACTAATAATATCCAAATTGTCAACATGATACTTCTTTGTAGAGTAAAATTTAAGAATGCTCAGAAGAATCTTTCCATGAAAAGATATTGGATGAAGCGCAAATATCAAGGATATTCCACTAATTTCATGGAGTATAGAAGTCAAAACTTTAACCAACTGAATATAATAAAGAATGGAATAACAAAAGAAATCACTATGCATGCGGTACTTCGCATAGACAGGTTATTCCAATAGAATATTAAATAACGGAAACAGGTCAGTCGTAATACGCACCGACACGATATTCCAACAGAATAATAAAGAATGGAATATCAACATAAATCACCATGCATGCGGTTCTTCGCATAGGCAAGTTATTCTAACAGAATAATAAATAACGGAACCATGTCCGGCGTAAAATGTACAGACAGGATATTCTGACAGAATAATAAAGATGGAACTAGGTCCGGCGTAAAACGCACAGACAGGATATTCCAACAGAATAATAAAGACGAAACCAGGTCCGGCATAAAACGCACAGACAGGATGTTCCAACAGAATAATAACGAATGGAATAACATTAGAAATCACCATGCATGCGGTACTTTGCATAGACAAGTTATTCTATCAAAATAATAAATAACAGAATCAGGTCAGACGAAATTCGCACCGACGGGATGTTCCAACAGAATAATAAAGAATGAAATAACAACAGAAATCACCATGCATGCGGTACTTCGCATAGAGAGGTTATTCCAATAGAATAATAAGGAATGGAATAGAAGAATTTCATCAAGTATAGGGTAGTCTGCGTATACAGGTTATTCCAATAGAATAATAAAGAATGGAACAACAGAAGTTCTCTTTATGAATACAAAAGAAATAATACCCCTTACCTTATAGAAGAAACTGGATATAGAAGTAGTGAAGTAACAGAATACTTTTCTTCTTTCTCTCTATAGTTTCTCTCTCTAGAGTTTCAGTGAATTTGTAAGAAATAATGAAGGAATGAGCTTCTATTTATAGAAAAATGGACTGCATAGTAACTAATTCATGAACGGTCCAGATTGATTTACTTTTAATCGGACGGTCCAGATTTAAAGCAAAATCTTTTAAATAAAATATAATATATTCTATTTATAATCTAATAAAACGAATAACTTTATAAAAGTATTATGTTTTATATAAAAAGATTTTACTATGCAAAATACTATGCAACACTATGCAACACTATGCATAATAAAATATAATATATTCTATTTATAGAATAACTTTATAAAAGTATTCTGTTTTATATAAAAAAAATTTACTATGCAAAACACTATGCATAATAGAATATAATATATTCTATTTATAGAATAACTTTATAAAAGTATTCTGTTTTATATAAAAAGCTTTTCTATTTTATTACATTAATAATACTAATAAAACAAAACTTATATATATATAATATATATAACAATCAACAATAATTGAATCAAATAATGTGAGATACTATGCAACAACTATTGTAGCAATAATTAAACAAAATTGAGTGACTTCTCAAGTAAACATCAATAATCAATACCGTGTCCTACTATGCAACCACACGTATTACTGTACTTTTACTACCGAGTAGTTCAACAATATTAATGGTAAAACTTCCGCCGTTATTTTTATAAAAATATTTTTATCGTTTTCTCAATCCGACAATAATTCCGTTGTGGGGTCCACCAATGATTGTGTCGTCGTACGAATATTCCTCGACACAAAGAATATTCTCCGACCAATCAAATATAATATAATAACTTGCATACTTTGTAAAATTTATAAATATTACCCACAACTATAACATTATATTAAATCCACACCATAATATTCAAAAAAAATTCGAGAAATTTAAATCTTTATTCGTAAAATTTGGGATTTTACAATCTCCCCTCCTTATGAAATTTCGCCCTCGAAATTTACGTACGTACCTGGTATGCCGAATAGATGAGGACACTTCGTCCGATTCTAACTCTGAGGTATAACCTTTGAGTGTTGAATACATTCCAGGATTTTAACAGGTACATCTTCATACGTTAAATTATCCGCTATCTCGTTCGGTTCTAAATCAATAATATGGTTCGGGTCGTCCACATATTTACGTAACATCGATATAAAAAACGTTATGAACACGCGACATACTTGGCGGTAAAACGAGTCTATAGGCCACAGTTCCTACTCGATCAAGGATTTCAATTGAGTTAATAAAATCGAGGGTTGAGATTTTCTCTCTTCATCGATTTTTGCTTATAGAATAACTCCCTCTTGAACCTTATTTTTCACATTTATCAGCTCTGAGTATTTAGCTTGAACGACTTTAACTTTATTGATTAAAGTCGATTCTAATCGTATATTCGTTATCTTCACATAGGTTCGCATATTCACACTCATAAACGCATACGGTCTTCTAATCAACGTGTTAGCTACCACGTTCGCTTTTCCCACGATGGTATTGAATGGTACGATAGTAATCTTCAACTGCTCGAGTCAACATCTTTGGCGCATGTTACGTTTGTTTTAGTTGAAGAAATATTTAAGGGTTTTAGAAATGGGGTTTTGTACTGGGGTCAGTACAAAATTCGATTTTACGCTCTGGGGTAGGCCAAGAAGTCTTCAGAAATACGTCAAGAAATTTATTAATAATAGAAATATCATTCACAACAGTGACTCTCATCCAAGGATTGGATAACACGTCACATTGGTACCTATTAACTTTCCATCGTTATTCACAACGTCCCCTATAGAAAGTCTGGCTTCGGTGCATTTCACACAAGGAAGTCAATAATGAAAGGACCGGGACTCTTTATTTATGGCTTGATATGACAATGATTAACACGCTTTGAAACACGCTTTGGATTGTTGCTGTAAGACCCCGAAAATTTTTTTAAATAAAAAAGGAATTTCCTTTATTTATTATTTTGAAATAGTAAGGGTTGATTTGATTAATGTGGAAAGTTATGGGTAAAATGCGCAAATATTTTGAATAAGCAAGTGGTTATAAAATATTCATTGTTGTCGGGGAATATTCGTTTGGTCGTGGAATATTCTTGCTGTCGAGGAATATTCGTACGACGGCGCAGTCTTTTGTGGGCCCCATAACGGAAAGCGATTGAATGAAGAAAACGACAAAAATAAGTTGTTTATAAATAACGGCGTAGTTGTTACCGTTTATACTGTTGGAATACCCGGTGGATAAAGTAAAGTAATACGCGTTGTTGCACAGTAGCACACGGTATTGCACCAATTATTGATTCTTACGTAAGAAGGCACTACTCAATAATTGTTACAGTAATTACTGTTCAGTATTTTATGTTATTGATTCAATAATTGCTGCATTGATATTTTATATTACTGTTGTTTCAATAATTGTCACTACACAGTATTTTTCATTATCGAAGCAATAATTCATATTATCTGAATAATATTATTTGATAACATTATTGGCAATGTCTAGAAAGTTCTGTCTAAGGAGAGGTTTGGTCACCTAATTGCGCGCCAGTAAGGAGAAATTCTTATTGGAAAGCCCCCTCTTTCCTGGGAACGGCCTGGTTGCCAGTATTGTGATTCTGTAATATTATTTGTGAATAATTAAATTATTGATTTATATGATGAGGAAAATATTGATTTTATGTGGATATAGATGGAGAAAATTTTTAATGTGACAATTGTTGAAAATTAATATTTTATCTTTTTCTGATGAAATAATTCATTTAAATATATTATTTTAATAATATATTAACGGTGATATTTTTATGATGAATGTGGGATATATGAGTATATGAGGAAAAAGAGTATTTTTGTTGCAATGAATATTAAAAACAGATTTTGTGTGTCGGTAGACCTATTTCTTGACTGAAAATTTGATTATAGCTTGTAAAATCGTCCGTTTGTGGATTTCGGTCAATTTCTGTTTGGAATTTGGAAAAACTTCCTTCTGCAAAGTTGTAGAGAATTGAAATTCCTATAAAAACACGCGAGATTCGAATTTTCTGACAAAAGGGCTATTTATTATGAATTATTGAAGTTCCGAAGCTCCGAAATAATTGATTTTTGGAAGTTTAAAGTATTTTTAATTACAAAAACGTTTTTTTTATTTTTTTTCTAGAAGGAAGCATGTGTTCAATGGCTGAGAATCAGATTCATGGGTGGCGTAGAATTTTTTTTATATATATTAATATTATATTAAATTTTCTGCTTTGGTGTTCTAAGCAATTTCCTATAAATAGGTGCTTAGGTTAGAATTGAAAATCACACCAGAAACTGAAGTTTTCTCTCTCTATATTATCGAGCGTATTCTTGTGAGTATTTTGAGTATACTTTGAGTATTGCTATACGGTGCAAGTTCAAGTCATAGCCTATATCCGGTGTTTTAACTAGAAGTGCTGTCTTTCGAGGTAAAGGATGTTATTTTCTTCTCAAATGATATTATTTCTTCAATATCATGATGCTGAAATATTGGTTGGAACTTTTTATCAAATTTAGAACTTTTTCATGTCGGGGTTACTATTCACGAGTTACTATTCACGAGTACTATTCACGAAGCGTGAAGATGTTTTTGTGAAATTTTTATCTTTTGGTGTCGGAATTACTATTCATGTATACGGCACTATTCACGTATACGGCACTATTCACGAATACGACACTATTCACCGAAAAATGAAATTTCTTCTTTTTGTCCAAAATATCTATTCTGGATACTAGCTTTGATTGTATCCATGTTTTGATCATTCTTGAATTTTACTTCGGTATGATTATTTATGAAGTATTTTTGAACTCGGATGGTTTAAAGTACGAATCCTTAATACTTGTTATTTTGTTTCACTGGATTCGTTTCCTTTAAAATATTTTTCATCATCCTCAGTCCTAAATGATGGTGTTACTGAATATCTTTGGCCTGTAGTGCAAAGATGGTTGATTTTATTATGAATATCTTTGGCCCGTAGTGCAAAGATGTACAGGTGTTGAGATGAACATGAACAATTGATGAATATCTTTGGCTTGTAGTGCAAAGATGAACAGGTGTTTAGATGAACATGACCGACTGATGAATATCTTTGGCCTGTAGTGCAAAGATGAATATTTGATTTGATTTGAGATATATATTGATTGATGTTACAGGGATAAAATATTGATGATGGACTTTTAAATTCATAGATGTTAGTAGATTTTATTTTCTACTTAACTCTTCTAATGAATTGTTGTTTCCGCTGCAGTTGTTGATCTAAAACTTGTTGTCTATTGTATTCTATCAGATTTTTCCCTGTTGAAGACTAAGGATAATTTGTTGTACATTATCTTAGTCATAATATTCTTTACTGGGCTAGTTGAGCTCACCCTTTTCCTTGTTGTTCCATTTTTCTTCTCAGGAGGCGAGAATGTAGCGAGTACTAGTCGGGGTATGGAATGAAGGTTCTAGAGAGAGTTGTTTAGTAGTCCTCACCATTTTTTGTAAAATTATGTATCAATAATTATGATGGGGATTTATTTGCATGTGGATATTGTCTAGATGATAATGTTTGTATTCAAACTCACAGCTTATGGGTGGTAAAAGTTGTAGTTGTTTCTGTACCATGTGTATTTGGCGACTCAGAATGGGTTGGATGGAATGGACCTATTTTGGGGTTGTCACAGTTGCGTACAGTTTGGACAGATGTGTCCCTCCTGTCTGCATTTGAAACATACAACTGGTGGTCGTTCTTCTTCCTTTGAAACGGGTGCTGGTGCTGTTGTCTTTCCATCATTATTGAACCTTCTCTTCTTGAAATTTCTACTTCTATTATCTTGGCCATGATTACCACCAAAGTGGTTACCATTCATGGCATGATAATTTCCCATACGATGGTTATCATTGTTTCGATGACTATTGCCACCGGTACTATTATTATCGTGTTGTTGGTCGTTGCCTTTTGGTTGCGCTGACTCATTATCGCGCTCCAATAACTAAGCCCTATTCACAACATCTGAATATAAATAAAGTTTGTGAGAAATGAGGTATTAACGTATATTGGGTTTCAAACCTCTTAGAAACATTAGCTTAATTCGCTCCTCATTATCGACCAAATGGGATACAAACCGAGACATCTCGGCAAACTTAGCCTCGTAATGCGACACGATCATATTATTATGCTCTAGCTTGATGAAATCCACCTCCTTCATGTGACGAATACTTTCGGGAAAGTACTTGTCGTTGAACAGCTCTTGGCACTTCTCCCAAGACATCTTGAGTGCGTCAGTCTGGGTACGTTTTACAAATTCCTACCAGTAATCTGCCTCTTCACACAACATAAAGGTGGAAAATGGAACCTTTTGCTCCTCTGAGCATCCCAAGACATCAAATATCTTGGTGATCTGCTTTAACCATGTCTCCGCCTTAAGTGGTTCTGGCTTTCCCAAAAACTCTGGTGGTCCCAACTCCTTGAACTGCCTAACGGTTACCGACCGTGGGTTTCCATTATTTCCACCTATATTTTGAACATGAGTCTATCTTACTTGTTGTTGCATGAATTACATAAAGCCTCTGAACATTCCATTATTCATCATTTGGTCAATGTTGTTGTTTACAGGAGGATTATCGCCTTCCTGATGCACATTATCCTGATTATTTATATGTGGAGACTCAACGGTCTCTTGTGCTCCATTGCTATTCTCAACATTCTCGGATGTCATTTTCAAATACTGCCACAAAACAAGGGTTAATTAACATATGACATATTATCCCTATACTCTGACTAACCAATTAAATACCAAATAAACTGAGGTAGGTCATACTAGCGAAGGAATTCCCCGTCTCTCCCCTCCTAGTTCTTGTCTCACATCTCAGCCAATGATCATATCCCTAAGCTTTGATACCAACTGTGATGCCCCCAAAAATAGGTATACATCACCCATCTTGAGTCGCCAGATACATGGTACAAAATAAAAATACAATTTTTAATATACAACAAGAGAGCTGTGAGTTTTAATACAAATATTGTCTTTTAGACAATATCCATTCTCAGAATAAGTCCTCATTACATTTATTGTCATACTTTTTAACAGAATAGTGAGGACTACTAATGCTATCATCTGGACTGTCAAACCGTTCCCCGACTCATCCCAGCTATATTCTCATTTCCTGAAGAGAACAGTGAAAGAAAGGGTGAGCTCAACTAGCTCAGTAAGAAATATTATGACTAAGATAATGCAGAATAAATTATCATTAGTTTTCAACAATGTTAAACTGATAAAATACAATAGATATCAAGTTTAACTGCAGCAGAACAAGTAATACATTAAAAGAGTCAAGTAGAGAATAAAATCTTCTATCTTTTATGATTTAAAAAGTTTTTCATCACTTTTATCGCTGAGACTCAGCTTAATAAATAATCTACATCATCAAATCATCCCTGCACTACAGGCCAAGGATATTATTTAGTATCACTACCATGAATTATCCATGCACTATGGGCCAAAGATAATCATTTTTTCATCAACGGTCCTGATCATGCCATAAAACAATTCATCTTTGCTCCCTTGGCCAAAGAGAATCCATAGCCATAATCATACCAAAAACTGTCCATCAATGCACTACGGGCCAATGAGGACCTTTTTCACATTATTTATAACATTACGGTCATGATTATACCGAATAATCCCTGGCCATAATCATACCAAGTCCATCTATGCACTACAGGCCACAGACGACTTTCAAAAAAAAAATTAAAAAAATGAGGATGATGACAATGATATAAGAGTTCAATAAAACAAGTTCAAGAATTAATTTATTCAGGAACTAATTGTAAGACCCCGACTTATTATAAATAAAATTAAAATTTTATCTCCACCGACGGTCCAGATTGATTTACTATTAAAATCACCACCGACGGTCCAGATTGATTTACTATTAAAACCACCATCATTGGTCCAAATTGGTTATCTATTAAAACCACCATCAACGGTCCATAAAATTAGTAAATCTTCCCATGGAATACTAAGTCAAATTTACAACAAATGCCTTATAACAATCCATATATTTATATCAAAAATTGAATAAATATTTACCACAAATTATTTATCTTTAATAAACACATTTTTAATCTAATAACAATTATTCATCACTCATAATATTTAACAACCAGATCATTCCCAAGAAAGAGGGGGCTTTTCGATAAGGATTTTTGCCTATTGACTCGCAATTAGGTGACCAAACCTCTCTTCGACAGAACTTTCTAGACATCGTCAATATTGCAAATAATAATATGAATAACTTTTTCGTCTTAATTATTGATTTAATAATATAAAATATTAATACTGTGACAATAATTGAATCAAATAATGTAAGATACTATGCAACAATTACTGTAGCAATAATTGAGTATAAATGAGTGACTTCTCACGTAAGCATCAATAATCAATACCGTGTGTGCAACCACTAAGGCTGTAAACGAGCCAACATAGTTTGGACTCGATTCGGGCTTGACTCGAAAATATACGAGCGAGACTCGGATTCGTTAATAATATGATCCAAATCTGAGCATTAAAAATAGTTCGAATAAAAATATGAGTAGAATCTGAGTAAGGTTATACTCGACTCGTTTAAGATTCAAATTACTCGAATTTTTTATTGTGATTCGATACATACTCGGTTAATACATATTTGATTAGATGTTCGATACATTTTCTTATAATATATACAAATTTAAATCAAATTAGGATAATTAGTTATTATTTTGTTTTGTTTTTAATTTTAATTTTAATTGTGATTTTATATTTATAAAGTGTAATAATAAATATATTTTCTCATTTTTAAATAAACTAATAAATTCAATTTATAATTATATTTATTATAAAACTAATTATTATGTGAAGATTAAAATTCGAGCTTAAATTTGAAGCTCGCGAGTAGTTTGAATAAATATTCGAGTCGAGTCGAATCGAATTCGAGTAATAAATATTCGAGTCGAGTCGAATTTGAGTAGGGATTTTTAAATATAATTCGAATTCGAGCCGAATTCGAGTACGAATTTATCATTTCGAGTCGAATTCGAGTAGCTCTCTGTTCGCTTCAATTCGACGAGCTTATACCCTTAGCAATCACGCGTATTACTGTACTTTTACCACCGGATAGTTCAACAGTTTAACAATAAAACTTTTGCCGTTATTTTTATAAAAAGATATTTCTGTCATTTTCTAACTACGTCAATACTTTTGTTGTGGGGTCCACCAATGATTATGTCGTCGTACGAATATTCTCTGTTAAAACGAATATTCCCCGACCAATCGAATATTCCCCGACACAACGAATATTTTATAACAACTTGCTTACTTTACAAAATTTTTAAATATTACCCACAACTATAACATTATATCATATCCACACCATAATATTTAATAATATATTTCGAGAAAAATTATTCTTTATTCAAAAAATTTGGGGTCTTACAGAAAGACCATGGTGACAGAAAGTCGTTAATGGCTAATATTATAAAGGAACATAAAGAAGATAACAGATAACAAAGTTTTGCCTCTCTTTATCTTTGACTCACACTGTGTGGTCATGTTTGTAAAAATATACAATTTGATAGTATAAGCGATATTTTTAATTAGTTTTTGTTTAATTAAAGCCATGTACATATACACATATATATCCAAAAAAATAATTTTCTAAATAACATCTACAAAAAGTTGTAATGGGAGTAAAAAAAATAAACAAACCAATTGCATGCTTACCCCGATCCTAATCACCCCATCACCTTCATTGAAGAATTTCATCAAACATTTGGCAGACCACTTCATAGGCAGAAAAACTAATTTTCGTGAATGCTTGAAGTTGATGACATCCAAACAATAACTCAGGTAACCTTTGAGCTTCAAAACAAAGGACTTAAGTTAAACATCTAATTTACAAACTTAGGCAAGAAATAGTTTGAAATTGAGTCAATAAATTCTATTAGCACTACACAACCTAGCCTTTATACGCATATCTTAACAAATTTTTTTTAAAATAGATAGATTATAGATACCTTGATGGCTTCCACCGGAGCAGTCACCTCTGTGCCGAAACAACAACAGTCGGCCGGTCGGTGGCGATTAATTGTTCACTTTTTTCAAAGAACGGAAGTTTGAAGAAAAAGTCAAAATTAATAGTTGATTATATAGTATTAAAAAAGAAAGTGTAATCAGATGAGAATTGGAATGTTTGAGTTTGAAGAATTACTTTGAGCAATCAAAATATATGCTAAGATCGGTAGGATATGGCGGCGAGGCGGCGAGGCGGTGATGCTGATATTTTGATTTGGGACTTCTAGGTTTATGATAATGGGATTTAAAGAGATCTGATACTTGATACCAAAGAACGGAAAGAATCTCAAATTCCGAAAAAGGAATCGACTGAAAGTGGAAGAAGAGTAAGAGGGAGAGGAAGACGAAGAAGATGGGAAATCTAAAAAGAGATGAAGAGAAACAAAAGAGTAAGAGCCGATAAATTCATAAGAACTATTCCAAAAAAATTAACTGAGTCAACTTTTAATTAATTAAGAGTTAACTCGACGAGTTTAAAAATCAATTGAGAATTGCTTACGTCATATTGATCGTGTCTTTATATATAAGGATTGAAGGATTGATACGGGGAGTGTATCTTAATTTTCTATTTTGAAGAGACTTTCTCTAAATAAAATTATTATCATTAATGTCTTATTGCATTGTTATTTTCTCTTTTTTGGAGGTTTTTTTTTTGTGGAATTTTGACTTCTATTAGTTCGTAGTTAGATCTCCCGTTTTTTTCCCTCCATTATTGTAATGTTACTTTTTTTAGGAGTTTGGATTCTATCAATATAAAAAGTTAATTTCATCTACGTAAAATGATGAGTGCTAATTGAATGTGGCACGTCTTTATAGTTGTTTCTTGATTGCCGTATTATTATTTTTTGCTAAGATCACAAAAATCTATAAGTCAAATTTTATTTTTAAGTAGTAAGTAGTCATCAACTTTATTATACATGTAATTCACATTTTAATAATTAAATAAATGAATTTTCCTTGGCATTGTTTCAAGGTTGTCAAAGAAAAATATAGGGAACTAAATGTACTGAACATGTCTTGAATTAATTTAAGGCAAAAAGCACCTTTTGGTCACTGTGATTATAGTGATTTAACGAATTAGCCACTGTGCTTTTAAAATATTCAATTAGCCCATTAAACTTTTTAAAAATTAACAATCAACCCATTCCGTCCAAAAAATTGGACGGACGTTAACAGCTGGCTTTTAAAAATAAAATAAAATGATGTTGTAATTACGTGGCAACAGATTTTTAAAAAATTAATGCTGACGTGGCAAAAAAATACATAATATTCATTTTAAAATTTTAAAAATAACAAAAATATAATAAAATAAAACAGATTTTTTTAAAAAATATTATTTTTAATAAAAACAAATTTTTTTAAAAAACATAATTTTTTAAAAAATCATAATTTTTTTAAAAAATATAATTTTTTTAAAAAATATAATTTTTTTAAAAAACGAAACTTTTGTAAAAAATAGATTTTAAAAAAATTTAAAAAACAGATTTTTTTAAAAAAACAAATTTTTTTAAAAACAGATTTGACAATTTTTTTTAAAAACAGCTTTTTTTTAAAAACAAATTTTTTTTAAAAAGCAAATTTTTTAAAAAACAGATTTTACAAATTTTTTAAAAAACAGATTTTAAAAATTCTGTTTTTAAAATTATTTTTTTAAAAAAAGTATGTTTTTTAAAAAAAACTGAATTTTTTTAAAAAACGTACTTTTTTTGAAAAACATAAATTTTTTTAAAAAAAATACTTTTTTTTTAAAAAAATAATTTAAAAAACAGATTTTTTTACAATCTGTTTTTTTTAAAAATCTATTTTTTAAAAAATTTGTAAAATCTGTTTTTAAAAAAATAAAATTTGTTTTTTTCAAAAAATCTGTTTTTAAAAAAAATTGTTTTTTTAAAAAAATTATGTTTTTTAAAAAAAAACTGTTTTTTTAAAAAATTATGTTTTTAAAAAAAAATCTGTTTTTTTCAAAAATTGTGTTTTTCAAAAAAAGTACGCTTTTTAAAAAATCTGTACTTTAAAATTTTAAATCTGTTTTTTTTTAAAAAATTTAAAAATTTGTTTTTTTTAAAAAAAATCTGTTTTAAAAAAAAATTGTTTTTTAAAAAAAATCTGTTTTTAAAAAAATTATTTTTTAAAAAAAAACTGTTTTTAAAAAAATTTGTAAAATCGGTTTTTAAAAAAATCTGTTTTTTATTTTTTTTTTAAAAAATCTGTTTTTAAATTTTTTTTATAAAAAAAGCTGTTTTTTACAAAAGTTCCTTTTTTAAAAAAAAATAAAAAAAAATCTGTTTTTTTACTTTTTTTTTTAAAAAAAGCTGTTTTTTACAAAAGTTCCGTTTTTTAAAAAAATTATATTTTAAAAAACATTTATGTTTTTTTAAAAAATTATGTTTTTTAAACAAATCTGTTTTTATTAAAAGTAATATTTTTTTAAAAAATCTGTTTTATTTTATTATATTTTTGTTATTTTTAAAATTTTAAAATGAATATTATGTATTTTTTTTGCCACATCAGTATTAATTTTTTTAAAATCCGTTGCCACGTAATTACCACATCATTTTTTTTTTAAAAGCCAGCTGTTAACGTCCGTCCAATTTTTTGGACGGAATGGGTTGATTGTTAATTTTTAAAAAGTTTAGTGGGCTAATTGAATATTTTAAAAGTACAGTGGCTAATTCGTTAAATCACTATAACCACAATGGCCAAAAAGTGCTTTTTGCCATTAATTTAATATTGTTATAAAAGATAACTAATGTTATGAACAAACATGACAAGAACAAGGATGATTAGAGAAAAGAGAGAGTTTGCATAATCTTCTTGTATATCACCTTCACTTTACAAAAAATATTCTTTATAGATGTACTAACATCAATACTAGGAGGTTATAAAACTCAAATATCATGAGTTTTATAACTCATGAACATGGGAGTTACAAGATAAGAATGAATCTAGACATCCACTATAATTTTATAACACTCCCCCTTGGATGTCTATTGTATAGCCATACGCATTGAAAGCTGTCTCACTAAAAACCATACCAGGAAAAAGTCAATGGGAAAAAACCTTGTTTAAGGAAAAAAGAGTGCAGCGTGTATTAGCTCCCCCTCATGAATATATCCTTAAGTCTTTCAGCTGTCGCATTCCAATATTATGACGCAATCCTTCAAACGTTGCAGTTAGTAATGCTTTGGTGAACAAATCTGCTAGATTATCTTTTGAGCGAATTTGATGAACATCAATGTTACCACACTTTTCAAGGTCATGTGTGAAAAAGAATTTTGGTGAGATGTGCTTTGTTCTATCTCCTTTGATGTATCCTCCTTTTAATTGAGCTATACATGCAGCATTGTCTTCATATAGAAGGGATGGAGTTCTTTTGTAGCAATTTTCTAATAATATGCCTCGTTAAAAACCTTACCAAATAAAAACCCAGTGGGAAAAAATTTGGCGAAGGAAAAGAGTACAATATTCTTGTATAACTTCTAGTGCCTTGAGATTGCCTCAATAAAACCTTGCAGAGGAAAACCCAGTGGGAAAAAAACCTTAGCGAAGGAAAAATAGTACAATCAACACATATCCTTTTTTTTACTCCCCTTCATAAGTACATAGAATTTCCATTGTTCATGGTAAAAATATCATTAAGTCAAAGTATGCCAATATTGTGCACCATCTTCTTCAAAAGCATAGTTGGTAATGAATATATCAACCAAATTTTCACATGATCAAAATTGTCATTCTTCTGGGGCTCATGTGTATAAAATAATTTTGGTGCAATATACTTGGTTCTATCACCATTTGGATAAAATAATCCCAAATCAATAGTCTCACGAATATAATGTAAAATATGTTTGATTTCATTACAATGTCTTCGATTTGGTGCATAACTATACATTGCTAGTATGTTAACTGCAAATGCTATATCAAGTCTTATGAAATTTATAAGATACATTAAAATATCAATTGCACTAAGATATGGTACTTTAGGACCTAATATATGGTACTTCTGGACCAAGAGTTTCTTTATTATTTTCTTGTGGTCAAAACGGATCTTTCTTGATATAAAGTGACCAACCCATCATTGGAGTACTCAAAGGATTAACATTATCCATGTAAAGTTACTTCAGGACTTTTTCTGTGTATGTTTATTAATGAACAAGAATTTCATAGTTCAATTTGTAGGCCAAGACAAAAATTTGGCTTACCAATATCTTTCATCTTAAATTAGTTGTTTTTGTCAACTCTTCTAGAGCAAGATCTTTCATCAATAAATATAATAATAATAACAAATCCAGATTATGATCTTTTGATAAAAATGCATGCACAAATTGTATTATTCTCAAATCCTTCTTTCAAAAGATATCCACTTAGGAGATTATACCACAATATGCATCTGGATTGCTTTAACCTATATAAAGATCTTTGTAGCTTAATAAAATACATATTTCGAGATGTAGAATTATATGCTTCAAGCATTTTATATCCTTCGGGGATTTTCATGCATATATAATTATATAATGATCCATACAGATATGATGTAACAACATCCATTAATTTCTCTTTCTACCAACCTAATTAAAAATCTAAATGTAATTGTGTCCATTACAGGAGCATATGTTTCTTCATAATTAATATCATGTCTCTGCGAAGAAACCTTGTTTAACAAGTTGCGCTTTGTACCATATAATTTCATTTTTCTTATTTCGTACAAATACACATTTGTATTCAACATGCATTACACCTGTAGGTGTTCGGACTACAGGTCCAAAAACTTCATATTTACTTAGTGAATTTAATTCTGCTTGAATCGCCTCTTTCTACATTGGCCAAATATTTCTACATTCATCAACGATTTGTGGTTCATATATATGATCATTACTTCTGGTAATATCCATAGTAAATTTATATAAAAATATGTTGTCGACAATGATTTTATTTCTATCCAATATATACGTCTCCTGTATATACATAATGTATCGAGATCTAGTTATTTTCAGGTACCTGGTCCTCTTTAGGGGATAACTCATCCTCTTCAGGGAATAACTTTTCAAGAGTTTTATTTACAAGAGATTTTTGTTCATAAGTTTTGGATAGATTGATAAATTTTGTAGTCTGTTTCATGGGTATAGCCTCTTTATAGGCTGCAACTTATTTTTCTTGTACTTTCTTCTTATGGAAAATTCTATGTTTCAGGTGTGACTTTGATTCAATTTGCTGCTGTATTAATTGATTGTCCTACAGGGACATCAATCTCTGCTAGAGTATTAGCAGCTAGAATGTGAGCTATCACTATTTTCTTACTATCGGTGAATAATTCTGGTAATTAATTTGCAATTCATTGCAAATTAATTATCCTTTGAACTTCTAGTTCATATTGATTTGTATAAAGATCAAGATTAAATAACGTTGAAACATTCCAATTAATCTCCCATTGTGCTTCAGGCAATGATCTCACGTCGTGGTTCAGGCAACGACTTTTCTCCCCCTAATGGTGGGAAGACTATTAAAATAACAATCCTCAAAATATACCTTAAAAATATCACTATGAATTCTTTCTTAGAAGATGAACACCAAATAACAATAATTAAATGTGATAATTTGGTAATTAATTTACTTTGATATAATCAATAGGTAAAGGAATCTACTAGTTCTTTAAAGGATGTTCATGGGAGTTTTCAATAATTTAATTAATGCATCATTATTGATCCTAAATGATCATGCCAAATCATAAAAACATTTGGATCCAAACACTTCTGGTGTATTGTACACTTCTGGTGTATTACAATATTTGTTTCAACTATTCTCATTTTAGTATAATATAACCCAAAAGAGAAAATATATAATTTTTCTAATATTAGCTTCTGGCCCGATACTATTGAAGTAATATAAAGAAATTCTTCACTGCCTTCGTTATTGATTTTAATATAAGAACTATTATAACGTATATCCTTAAAGCAGAGCAAATTTCTGCTTGTCTTAGAAGAATATAAAGAATCATTAATACAAAGTTTTGTGCCCTTTGAATACATTATAATCGCTCTTCCAGAGACTTTAATTAAATTTGATGAATAATCACTCTTCAAGAGTCTTCAATTATGTTTGATGAATAATCGCTCTTCTAGAGCCTTTAAAGTTTGATGAGCTTCTGACCCATACAACTTCATATATGCAAAACATAAATTTAACTTTATTACTTGAAACATAAATAAAACATATAATAAAAATACTTATTATAATGTCATAACAAAATAAAAATAATTAATTGGTATGAACACTTCTATCAACATATCATCAACAAAACAATAGATATCAAAATTAGTTATATCCACTCCATTTGAAAAGTCAAAATAATTCATGGGATCTTCAGGATCATTCCATTTCCTTTTCTTTTATGGAGTCTTGGTACAAATCTACCAAATGTTTAAGAGTACGACGGGTACATTCCCTATTATATATTGATTGTTCTTTTCAAGTCCACTACCACAACTACAACCATAATTTTCTCTGTGATTATCAAATGAGGTTCCAATCACTTCAGAGAATGTAATAGAATCGGTCGAGCGAGATTGTTGTTTTTTTTAACAAAAACTCATTATTTTGTTCAGCCACTAGAAGAAATGATATCACTTCTAGGAATATAATTTCCTTTATCGCTTCAGGGAATATATTATGAACTTACACTCACAATATTGCTACTACAGGAGCATATTCGATGCATGAAATATAATAAATATTTTTTTTCTAACATGTCTTTATCAAATTTTTTTTTCATGGAGATGATATCGAATAAAAATAATTAATTTTGCATGATCCTGCAGGGATGCATGATTGCCAACTTTAATTATATCTCCAAGGTTCTTTGCCTTTATATGAATCTCAGCATCAAGATTCCATTACAAATAATTCTTGCTCGATATAAATCAAGGGCAATAAATTCAAATTTATAAAATTTGAATATTATACAACTAAACATATTCCCCATCAAATTAAATAATTATATATGTTTAGATTTAATTATAATGAAACAATTTATAGAAATGAAGTAAAATACGAAACTAAATTTTTTCATTAAAACTAAATAATAAACCAACACTACTAAGTATATTTGTCATTGTAACTTCATACAAAAAATATCAAAAATTATTAGAAATTTAAATTATTATAACTATCCACATATAACTATTCGCATGTGTATAAATATATGAACAAATATTTATATATCTCTCTATATATATTGCAAGGTAGAATCGTGAATCAAGTATAACATGACATAAACAGATTTGGCAATCGAACAAAAACAAAAATAATAGTAAGTATAGAATGAAATGCAATGAGTGAAAACACATCTATTAAACTTGCATGCATTTGAAATGAGACTTGTGGTTAAGATTCTAGAGGGAATATAAGAAGTGGAGAATCCACCTATTCCTAGATTTCTTTCTCTCGAAGGCTTTGGAGAATATAAATCTCAAACTTTCAACTCCCAAATTTATACTTCTGACACAACTTCAACATCCAAGACTGACCCACAGCCATTCACATAACATGCAAACAAGCAGTAAATAATTTTGTATGGAAAAACTAACATCCCAATACATGCACTACATGGTACTACATGCAGTAAGTTACATATATATACCGCAACATTCTTGGTGTAAAAGTAACACCAAAACACACTTTAAAGAAACGAAGTAAAAGCAAAATAAGGGATTAGTGGCCCCCCAAAAAGAGTACAAGTAAAACAGAAAGCTAGTGGGTACCAGAAAATTCCCATAAAATATTGATGGTATATTAACATAACATAAAATACATGACATCTGACGTAAAAAAAAATCATAAGCAGTTCACTCACTTTACAATGAATAAGGCACCTCATTTTAATCCCAAAAAAAATGGTCCAGTAACACGATGAAAATTAACCATGTTTGTTTACATGTTTGTTGATTTTTTCAGAATAATTGAATTATTTGTGATCACATAGATAGAATAATTATCAGAAAGAAAAATAGTACATGCATGCATGATGACTATGCAATACTCAAACACACATATATAGAGAGAGTTATACCTTCTTCTACTTCAAATCAAAAAAATGATTATCTTCAATATGAAGGTGAGGAGCAACTCGTGCTGATAACGTGTTATAAAAGATAACTAATATTATGAACAAAGATGACAAGAACAAGGATGATTAGAGAAAAGAGAGAGTTTGCATAATCTTCTTGTATATCACCTTCACTTTACAAAAAATATTCTTTATAGATGTACTAACATCAATACTTGGAGGTTATAAAACTCAAAGGTCATGAGTTTTATAACTCATGAACATGGGAGTTACAAGATAAGAATGAATCTAGATATCCTATGAATCTAGACATCCACTATAATTTTATAACAAATATCCATTAATGTAATTTCGATCTAGATTATTTAAGTATTTAACTTTGATAGCATCAATTAATGAAATGAACTCAAACTATATATCAAATGGTGAGTTCATGAGAAAGGCTTGTAGCCTCCCTCACTATAGTCTTAATTTCTCTATTATTCATAGTACATTTAATTTATATTAGAAAAAAATACAATACATGTAATTTAATTACTAAGAAGCTTGATACTCGGTACAAAATACGGCTAAACTTAAAAATAATGACTTAGTGAGTTTTTTATTATTATTAAATAGTACATAATATAATTTATTTAACTAATTCATAATATAATCGAGCATAGTCTACATAAAATAAAATGATAATTATTGTGCATAATATAATTTATTTAATTAAAATTTAAAATTTGATTAATATAGCGCGTAAATTAATAGGTGTTTCTTATTTATAGGAATAAAAAGGAAGATGTTTAACATAATTTATAGAATTAAATATGGTAAAGTCTGAATGTGACAGAGAATCTGAACTAACCGTCCATGTGTAAAGTAGTAGAAAAATGGGGTAGCATTTAGCAAGTAGATTCTCCGATTTCTAACTGAAGCCTTCACCTGAATAATCAAAGGGGGCCATGTCCGTACAATCTGATATGGGCGGTGCATATTTTCACTAAATTTTGTGGGACTGTGTCTCATTCTTTTATTATATAATAATAATGGTGGTCGGATAATTGTAACCGTTGAAAGTGGCTCCATTGTTGGCTGGGAGCCAATTGATAAATTGCTTCTAGTCCAATTAAGAGGTTGTTTGATTCGAACTGAATACATTTGGATAGTTGAATGATTGAATAAAGTAAAAAAAAGAAATTAAAAAAATATTAATTATTATATTAAGTAATATTAAATAAATTTACAACAACTTTGAATTTATTTTAAATGGATAAAATAATAAAATTTTGTCATCTAGATATTTCAGACATGTTAATTATCAAATAATTATTTTCATTCAGATTCAGATTCATTCAATTTTTATCAAACACTCCCTAAATAAGAGTGACCCTTTTAATAATTATCTTAATTAATGAAATTGGCTTATAAGTAAATTCGGCTACGTACACTTCTATTATATTAAATTTTATTCTTAAATCATATTTGATCGCAGATATCAGCGATCATTCTCTGCTAATATGCGGTCGCAAATAAACTTTTTTATTGTAGTGATTACATGAAAATATAAAATTGAAGCAAATAATAGTACCTCAATTCCATAAGAAAAAAATTGCTAGTGTACAACTTAACTGTACATTCTTAATACAGATTTTACTATATAATAAGTGCCACTATTTTTAATATGGAATTTATATTACGTGAATTCGGGCTTTCTCCTTGGTATGTTTTTTTTTAATTGTGGGAAATTATTTTCTATAGATTTTATTGTTAAGTGTGAGATTTGCTTGATGTTGTACTTAAAAGATTTGTAAGATTGCTTATGACATTTATTGTATTTGTTCTTATATCCCTCCAAAGTGGAGATGTTTGAAAGTAGAGTTTCGCTTAAATTAATACTCGATAAATTAAAAAAATTCTAAAATAATATATATTTTTTATTCTGATTTAAGTTAATGGGATAAATTAATAATTTAAATAAAATACTAAAATAATAATTTTTAAAAAGACCCTTATATAAATATATGGTCCTATCAAAATCATAAATTAATAATTCTTTTAAATTACAAAGATATCTAGGGTAATCTTATAAAATATGATTGTAAGACCCCAACTTATTATAAAAAAAATTAAATTTTCTCTATTCATTATTCTAAATTAATAAGGTTTTAATTTGATATAATACTTTGGTTATGGGTGAAATGTGCAAATTTTATAAAATAAGCAAGTGGTTATAAAATATTTATTTTTGTCGAGGAATATTCTTTTGATCGTGGAATATTCTTTTTGTCGAAAAATATTCGTACGACGGCGCAGCCGTTCGTGGGGCTCATAATAGAATAACTGTCGGATAAAGAAAACGACAAAGTATGAATTTTTATAAATAACGGTGTAATTGTTACCGTTAACACTATTGGAATACCTGGTGGTTAAAATACAGTAATACGCGTGGTGGCACAGTAGCACACGGTATTGTACAGTATTGTTGAATTATTGATTCGTAAGTAAGAAGGCACTACTCAATAATTGTTACAATAGTTACTGTTCAATATTTTATTTTATTGATTCAATAATTGTTGCGTTGATAGTTTATATTATTGTTGTTTCAATAATTGTCATTGCACAGTATTTTCCATTATCAGATCAATAATTCATATTATTTGAATAATATTATTAGATAACATTATTGGCAATGTTTAGAAAGTTCTGTCAATGAGAGGTTTGGTCACCTAATTGCGCGCTAGTAATTATAAATCCTTATTGGAAAGCTCACTCTTTCCTGGGAACTGCCTGATTGTCATAAATGTGATTCTGTGATATTATTTGTGAATAATTAATTATTAATTTATATAATAAGAAAATATTTATTTGATAATGGATTTATTTATTTTATATGGTTATAAATGAAAGAATTAATGCTGAGATGTTTTATCAGTATTTTGTCGCAGTATAAATATTAAAAGTCACCTGTTTGTGGATTTCGGATATTTTCTATTTGGAATTTGGAAAAACTCAAAGCTACAAAGTTGTAGAGAATTCTATTTCAGACAGAATGGACATAAAATTCGTATTTTTCTGATAAACGGACTATTTTCTATAAATTATTGAAGTTTCAAAAAATAAAATGATTTTTATTAAATTATGAGTGGGACCCACTTTTGTTTTAACACATGTGGACTGCAAAATTTTGTTCAAAGATGGCTAGTGGCTGAGAATTGTCAAGAGGCATGCGTAGAAAAGAAAGAAATTATATTGATATTTTATTATTTTAGTCTACTATGACGTTCTAGCATTTTTCTATAAATAGACGCTTAGGTTAGAATTGAAAATCTCACCAGAAACAAGTTTTCTTTCTCTCTAGATTATCGAGCGTATTTTTGTGAGTATTTTGATACTTTGAGAGTTGCTGTTCGTTACAAGTTTTCTTCGACTTTCTAACCGATATTCCGATCAGAAGTACCGTTATTTTGAGGTAACGGATGTTATTTTCTTCTCAAATGATATTATTTTCTTCCATATCATTATGCAAAAATGTTGGTGAACTTTTTAATCAAATTTAAAACTTGTTGTGTCGGGGTTACTATTCACGTATACGACACTATTTACGTATACGGTACTATTCACGAATACGACACTATTCACCGAAAAATAAAAAATTTTCTTTTGTCCAAGATGTCTATTTTGGCTACTATCTTTGATTGTATCCATGTTTTGATCGTTATTTTTGAAATTTGTTTCACAATTAATTATTATGAAGTATTATTGATCTTGGATAAACTGTTATACGAATCCCTAATATTTGTCCTTCTGTCTCACTTGGTTCGTTTTTTTTAAAGTATTTTTTCATCATCCTCGGTCTTAAATGATGATATTACTGAATATCTTTGGCCTGTAGTGCAAATATGAATGATTAACTGATGAATATTTTTGGCCCATAGTGCAAAGATAAACAGGTGTTGAGATGAACATGACCAACTGGTGATACAAATGAATATCTTTGGCCTGTAGTGCAAAGATGAATATTTGATTAAAGATATATGTTGATTGTTGTTACAGGGATAAAATATTGATGATGAACTTTTAAATCTTAGAAAATAGTAGAATTCATTCTCTACGTGACTCTTCTAATGAATTATTGTTTCCGCTGCAGAATTTTGATATAAAACTTGTTGTTTATTATGTTTTATCAGATTTTTCCCTGTTGAAGACTAACGATAATTTGTTGTATATTATCTTAGTCAAAATATTCTTTACTGGGCTAGTTGATCTCACCCTTTTTTTTTTGTTCCATTTTTCTTCTCAGGAGGTGAGAACATAGCAGGATCGAGTCGGGGTATAGAGTGATGGTTCTAGAAAGATATTTTAGCAGTCCTCACTATTTTCTGTAAAATAGTGTATGAATAATTGTATGAGGACTTATTTGAGTGTTGATATTGTCTAGAAGATAATATTTATATTTAAACTCACAGTATGTGTTATCGTATTTTGCACGACAATTGTATTATTGAAGTTGTAGTTTACTTTCTGTACCATGTATTTGGCGACTCAGAATGAGTGTTGTCTACCTATTTTGGGGGCGTCACAATGATTCTATTCTCGTTTGTTTTGTCTTGAAATTCAAATCTAATTGAAATTCATCCTTAATATATGGTCCCATCAAAATAATATTTTGTCTTGAAATTAAAATTTAATTGATTATAATTTTTTTTTGAAATAAAATGTGAATGTAATTTGAAAAGTAGATACAATGAACATTATTTAATTATTAAAAATAATTAATATCACTTACAATGAATTCTATTATTACATTAATTTAATAAGTATGATACATTGCATCAAAAAAGTATGACATAAATATCAATAAAATATAATAATTTTAATGTAATTAAATTTATGTTCACCGAATAAAAAAACACTCTTTAAATTAATAAATTATTAATTTATCGATTAAATAATAACTCTCTAAATTTATAAAAAAATTCAGTCCCAACAATATTAATTTATAAAAGTTTTACTATAGTTCAACAAAAAATAAATTAAATTTTATCATAATAGTTTTTCTAGGGAAGATGTTACAAAGGTATACATCTATATCGCAATTATGCAGCAAATTTTCTTGAGAGATATCATTTTTTCGGAGCCCGACTATATATTGGAAGATTAGTCGTGTGAGCCTGTGAAGATATTGAAAAAACAAAAAAAAATACTAAAATTACAAAAAATTATTATGAGCCAAGTCAACTCGTAATTTTGGTTTCCTTAATTAAAAATAGTCATACATGTATAAGATCATTTAATCTAGTATTAAATCATTTTATTTTTATTAAAATATTTTTATAATAAATTAAGTGCAAGTGAAGTATTATTATTACATAAATAATATAGTTTGCAAATTTTGGGGTCAATTTTATTTATTTATTTATTTATTGCATTACACTCTTATATAACCATTAAAATCTTTGTGTTCTATTTCCAAAATTTGTGTAGTCAGGTGATAATTATACTTGTAAGGAAAAGAAAAAGGTAATGAAAAAACCAAAATTGTGGTAGAACTAAATCTCCTTTCCGCCCGAGCTTTTTTAAGTGGACATAAAAATTAAATATATATATTTTTTAATTTTATCCAATCATTAAAGGTCAAAATACAAATATACTCGTACTTAATTTTTATATTTAATTTTCATATTCACATAAAATATAACGGCAGTATAAAGACGGAAAAAGATATAACGGGGGTATGGGATGTAGAGAAGACAGAAGCCGTCACATGGGAAGCACGTGGGTTTGTTTGTTTGTTCCCCGACGATGGTCAAGTACCGGGATGACGATGCTTACTTTTGCCCACATTTTTTGTTTAGGTTTGTTGGTTTGTATTTGTTGGGAATTAAATTCTTGATTTTTTTGAGTCTAATAATGCAATTTTTGGCCCATTCCTAAGTGCAATTAAAAATTTAAAATATTAGCCCCCACATATTTCCCATTATTAAGACACTCCCGTTTAAATACTACATTTGAATTGCTGTAATGAAAGTGAAAATGAAATGACTGAATGAAAAAAATTATGTTTGGTTACGATTGAAATGAAAAAAAAATAGAATAACGCATTTCAACTAGAATATAATAAATCATTTCACCCTTCATTCTATTCCTTTAATCCAAATCTATCATTAGGATTGACCTAATTGTTAAGAAAGACTTCTCTCGAAAAGAAAATCTTCAAAATGCATCAAATTAATGTGAGGATGCAATTGTTGGAAAATATAGCAATTAACAAGACGAATAATATAAATAAATTGGAACAACTTATCTGGAAAACCGAGGCGTAGCGTAGCTACTGTCCTAAAAAGTGATTTCGCCCCCACTGATAATAATCATGGTACAAATGGGCTACCGGCGGCCACTCTCCAGGATTCAACGGCAAAGTCTCCGATCGTGTGTACTCACGGAAGGAGGCTTTGGACTTGTCTATGTGGATTGCCCAATTAACAGAGTATATATTTGTGTAAGAAATTCAACTGTATATTATGTGAAGAACAAAGGCGATTTCTTGTTAGGAGAAGAAGAAGATGATAAGGATATATTCCTTATGCTAAAGAAGAATAATAGTGATATTTATAAGGATGATCAGAATGTTAGACACATTAAGTTGGGAAATGCCCATTAACTGTTGGGGGTTACAAAAAACGTAACGGCTAGAGTATTAACTCTAAATGGGGGTTACAGAAATTTTGGAGAATAACCAACAATCCCCCACATAATCCAAAATTATCAAAGATAGAAAAATTAAAAGGAAGTGAGAAGGGCAATGGATTTTAGATAAATAACGTCGATACCTTATGGGTTTGAATCGACACTTAGTGGAACAAGCTAATGATTGTAGATTATAGGTGAATTATATTCTTGAACCTATTATCTGTGATACAATCAGTTGAGCTTGCACACATATCTTAAATCCCGAATCCACACAAGTCCGCGGTTGGGCGCGTTCTAGGCCATGCGCCATGTCCCAGATTTTCATAAAGGCTCTAGAGAGTTTGCCAAGGACTCTCATAGGAAGCGGCCTACACTTCCACCTTTATATAGGTGAACCCATCAAGTGTATACTGACATACACCACCCTTTAGGGCTATGAGTTTCATTAAGAATCTAAACGATTCATCCTTTCACAATTTGTCAGTAAGCACCACATGCACACAAGAAGGGATATAAATAATTGTAGTGCTATAATTAAGTAATTACGTGACTTGTTATTACCCATTGAACCCAATTCATGGGATCTCCAATCACATGGGTTGGGTTTCCATCGCGTATTACTTACTCAAGATATTGGCAATAGTCCCATCCCTCTGGATGCTTCTTGGACTACCTTTTTATTCAATCCCTTAGTAAGCGGATCCGCTAGGTTCTTTTCAGACCTTACAAATTCCATGGAAATAACCCCATTTCACTGATCAGTCCTCATTTAATATTATGTCTCAAGCGCATACGTCTCTTTTTTCCATTATACAAATGGTTAATTACTCATTCGATAACAGCTTGAGAATCACAATGCAGAGATATAGAAGGAATTATTATGTCTTCCAATAAATTCCTCAGCCACTCTGCTTCTGTACCTGTCAATTCTAAAGTAATAAACTCAGATTTCATAGTAGTATAGTTTGTTTAGCAGATCTCCAAGAGACAACTCATCCACTTAAAGTAAACACATATCCAATAGTGGAACTTGTTTCATCATTAGCAGATACCCAATTAGCATTATGCGTATATCTGCTAAGTCTACTAATGAAATATTCAACATCAGGTCAAGTACAATTCATTAAGTACATTACACTATCAATGATTCTGGCATCTTCAATTTGTGCAATACCAATCCCCTTTATTTTCCTTTAAATGCACACACTAGAGTCACAAGGAATTCCTAATGGCTCTTTATTAAAGAAATTAAATTTCTTAAGAATTCCACATAATAAAAACAAACCATGTGCATTTTTATTAATTCTCATGCCAAAAATCAAGTTCGTTTTTCATGTCAAATTTAGAGAATAAAAAATGTTTTAATAGTTTTCACAACTTTCTCATTAGTACCAAACATCAGCAAATTATCCACATATAATCACATCACAACTTTCATGCTTTGTATCTCATGCATATATCACATTTCTCATGCTTCACATTTTATGTATAATTCGCATTTTATACATGCTTCATCTTTCTCATATTGTACATTTATACATGCTTGACATCTGATACATGCTCCATAATGCTCATACTTCGCATTTCTCAAATTATATAGTTCACATAGAACAAATAACTTAAATTATCAACAAACTATTAACAGTTATTATCACACTGTTGCACGAAGTGCACATTAAAATAATTCACAAGAATTTCACATAATGCTGAACATTAGCACATAACAATAAGTACTAAAAAACTTACTTTAAAATTATTAATAGACCGGCCAGCTTTTAACTTCTTTTAAACACCCAATAAATTTTCATCTTTTAGGCAAAATAACTAGCTCTCATGTATGTTATCACCATGTTTTGCAGCATATATAAGTTTATATTTTCTGCTAAAAATGCTGACTTGCTGAAATTCAGTAATCTAATGAAATTACAGTTGCCTGAGAATCCGAGATAAGGTGATAAATTTTAATTTTAGTATAGGTTTACCTCTACAATGTAGAAACACAAATTGACCTTGAATTTTGAAAACGCTATTAGCATACCATTATTACACTCTTTTTAGACTTATGCAACTTGCTTTTAAAAGAGTAAACAGTAATAAATATTTACTTGGCCTACTTCTAAACTTTTGAGTCTATACACATACACATTCTGAGTTTACATTTTGTTTTAAATTTCTGACCCCAGTTTGTGTAGAGAAAGAGCTAAAGTAGAACTTAAATTCATACATATAAAATGCTAAAAGATTGGGTTATTAACTCAAACATGCATCAGCCTTTGTAAAAATAAGTGGCTTTTATAAGTAATAGCAGACATTTTTGTTTGAAATAAGTGGCTTTTATACACATCATGTACTTTCAAGTATTGAGCAAAGCTCTATTGGCCACCAACTACATACTCGGTTTCATTCTGGTAAAGCTACTTTAGCTAGATACCCCCATATTTTAAGATACCCCAAGTTAGGAATAAGAGTACATGTGTTATTATAACATGGTAATTTAATTCCAAGCACCAACAATTAATATTTCAAAAATATTAACAAAGGAATTAAATAACATACAATATAACTTAATTAATATTCCAAGTATGTTATAAACAGATTAAAATACTTCAACAGTATCTTATCATCACTAAATGTTACTGTAATTTTCTGGAATTTTTCTGAAGATCATACAAATTATCATAATTAATTAACTATTGCATAATTAAATTAGATATTAACTAAAATTATCCTAGTATATTAATTTTCCTAAACAGCAACACACCAATTAAATTGGAGAAGGATGGTCATGTAACGCCATTTCAATAGCAACCAGCAATACACCAATTAGATTCACAATTATCAATCTAACATTGCTTCAGGAAGAAGATGACTGCACTCACCCCAACTTTGCTTATGACTCAGCTATATGATATTCCCCAAACCCATGTTCAATAAATTTTGGATTATTAGATGCCAGCATACTATAACGCATCGACTCTTTTTTCTTTGTTTTGCCATGTTTGGTATGTATGGATGAGACTGTATATATATCGATACACATACCTGCAAACACTATGTTTTATAAGCATGGAGATTTTCTCACATTTGCCTATTCTTTAACATAAAACATTTTCACTTTGTAATCTCTTAGCAACACCCAGGTAGATTCGGTACTAAAGACACCATTAAATCACCAAAAGAACATAATTCTGAGAGCAAAAGCCAAAGAAAAATAGACCCATTACACCATCACACACCACACTATTAAGGAAAGTACCTTTTGATTCAAAAGAATCATTGGTTGAGCTCACAAAACATCAATACCAGCACACCCATTTTCTATCAACTAATTGTGTGTTTATATAAGAAAAGTCCAAAAATTGTGGTAGGATCTCATATCAAATAATTAATGAAATATTAGCTGTGTCTATAAATAAGTGTACTCAAATAATTATTCTTGTCTTAGCAGGCTGAAAACCTAGGGGAGAATTATGACAGCATACCACTCGTGGACAATTATAAAATAATATCTACATTATTTGCCTTAACCACCAAATCCATCTAAATCTTGAATTACTTATGAATATGGTTCTTGATGATCTCTCTAGATCTCAATTTATAGTACACCTTCTCTGTATAATTTCAAGTAATTTATACTAATCAAATGATTATAATGGCGATATATGGACAATTGGCAATTCGTGTGCACATTTTCTATTAGTTTTATTATTATTTTTTTATTTTCCATCTTCAACTCTAAATATTTTTAAATCTCTCAGAATATTCATATCTATTAAAGAATATGTTGAGTTGCTGTTATAATGACACGAAAACCATCCGAATGATACGGCATTGCCAGGCTACTTATTTGGAGGTGAGGCAGCATCAAATCTATAATAATAATAATCACTTGGTAATGGTGGCAGTCATAGCAGAATGTAAAGGAATATACAAGGAGACTTTATATTAAATTATAAAGGACACTTTATAATTTTGTCGCCCAAATTATACAAATTTTAGCTAATAATAGGACACTTTATATTCAAAAAGTAAGAGAAGTTGGTGTGTTAAATATGATATCGAGCATCATTAACAAAATCTTCAACATACAATTATGACATATTTTGTAAGAAATTCATATTTATCATACATATGTATTCTTGTTAATAGCAAAAATCACTTTTTAGATTGTTGGAAAATATAGCAATTAACAAGACGAATAATATAAATAAATTGGAACAACTTATCTGGAAAACCGAGGCGTAGCGTAGCTACTGTCCTAAAAAGTGATTTCGCCCCCACTGATAATAATCATGGTACAAATGGGCTACCGGCGGCCACTCTCCAGGATTCAACGGCAAAGTCTCCGATCGTGTGTACTCACGGAAGGAGGCTTTGGACTTGTCTATGTGGATTGCCCAATTAACAGAGTATATATTTGTGTAAGAAATTCAACTGTATATTATGTGAAGAACAAAGGCGATTTCTTGTTAGGAGAAGAAGAAGATGATAAGGATATATTCCTTATGCTAAAGAAGAATAATAGTGATATTTATAAGGATGATCAGAATGTTAGACACATTAAGTTGGGAAATGCCCATTAACTGTTGGGGGTTACAAAAAACGTAACGGCTAGAGTATTAACTCTAAATGGGGGTTACAGAAATTTTGGAGAATAACCAACAGCAATAACTCGTAGAAAAATTTAATTTCGATTGACGCGTAAATTGACCTGAGAATACTTTTACCCTTGAATCAAAAAAAAAAAGTTAGTCATGTTTCTTGTCTCGTTCTATTATTTTTGAATTTTACAAACAATTATGAAAATGATTTTTAAAATAGAATAATAGTAGTACCTACCAACAAAAAGCTATACTATGACAATCTTCAAGGGACAAGAAATATATTTATATATTCCGATATAAATAAATGTTCTTGGAAAAGAGCAAATATGGAGAAATTTAAAAGAAAGGACAGAAAGCATGTGGAGTGGAATTTAGGAAAAGACTACTACTACTCTATAAGAGAGTGGCTGTAGATACTTCCGTACAACCTATATTTGTCCAGCACAATGCCTGTACGTGGCCTATTAGTGCTTCACATAGAGTGCATGGCACACCTCTCACCCATATCCCTTGCAATTTTTGCCGATGTAAGCTATTGCGATGTTTATTGCGTCACTATTTCAAAACGAAATGTTGAAATTTAAAATATTTATTTATTATTATTAATTAATTGGCACCATTCTAGTTCTAGATAAAGTCAAAAGCAATTTCTTATAGGCAAAAACTTAGTTTAGAAAATGGGAGCTCGGTTCGCTTTGTCCACCAAAAGAGACTAGTTTAAAAGAGATGGTTTAAAAGATGGTACAATTACAAAATTTGAATGAAAAAAATGATACAAAGATGGCTTAAACCTCAAAAGTATATAATTTTAATTTTTATGTGTTTTTGATATTTTCATACAGTTCTCTTTCACAGAAAATGAGTGTGAGTCCCAAGAGGAGACCATGTGAAAATATCAAAACTCATGTGAAAATAGTACTTGATCCCCTAAATAAATTCATAATATGTACTCCCTCCATTCCTTAATATTAAAGCTGGAAACGAGCCAACACAGTTCGGGCTCGATTCGGGCTCAACTTGAAAAAATACGAGCGAGACTCAGATTTGTTAATAATATGATCCAAATCTTAGTATTAAAAATAGTTCAAATAAAAATATGAGAAGAATCTGAGCAAGGTTATACTCGACTCGTTTAAGATTCAAACTACTCGAATTCTTAATACTTGTGCACAACTCTAAAATGACCTATATTAAGTAAGGGTGTAAACGAGTCGAAACGAAACGAACAGAGTAAGAAAATGATTGTATATCATTAACTATAATATCAATTGTCTATATTGCCCTTTTATTGGAAGAAAAAATTGTTATTTATTAGACAGAAAATAATGAGAACCAAAGTTACATTTAATACTTGGGGTAATATTGGAAACTAAGCAATTAATGCTTACTTGAAATTCTCAAACGACTTGTATTAAGGAACAAAAATATTTCTCTAAAACGACTTATATTAAGGAACGGAGGTAGTACTTGAGAAAAGTTCATTAGGATAAAATTATACTCCCTTTTTTTCATTATACATAATCACACATA
Source organism: Panax japonicus (assembly GCA_020205505.1). NCBI lineage: Eukaryota > Viridiplantae > Streptophyta > Magnoliopsida > Apiales > Araliaceae > Panax > Panax japonicus. The sequence goes on from JAINUV010000815.1 coordinate 57,276, forward strand.
TTAAGAAATTTCATTAATTATAATATTAAGTACATAATGTTGGTTTGAAATTCAATTACTATCCATGCAATAATTAATTATTCTTCCATTTTTCTCTCTCGGTTTTTCTATTTTTTAAAGGCAAAGTAAGAAAGAATTAATTTTGTTTCTTAAATATATGTAAAACGTCTTATATAATAGGAATTTTGTTTCCTATTATATGTTCTCTAATAAGTTGAAAATTATAGTTGCATCATTTTTAGGTGGACTAAGATAATAGTTAATCTATGTTGCCATTGGTGATCTCATATCCGGAATGATAGGGGTAGGGGTAGGGGTAGGGGTAGGGGTAGGGGTAGGGGTAGGGGGGTTGAGAATTTGGCTTCTATGAAAAAATAGGCAACTGCACTATCTTGAACGTGAAAATTTGGGTCATCCAGTAGTATGGTCTTATATTCGCTTGGGACATTAGAATTTTTAACATTGAAGTGGAAATTGAGTCTAGCATTGCTGTCAACCTGATTAAAGAAGGAGACGTTAAGAACCAGGTAAAAATTTGATCATGGAGTGCTGTCAAATTTTAAGGAAGATATGAAATGCAAAGTTGGTGCACATGAGACAGAAAAGAAATAGATGTGCAGACAAAAGATTTGTAATGAACCTTTATTATATATTAATCTTAGGTCATGATACCTCATTTGCACATAAAAAATGTAGTGGTTAATATCTTTATATTTTGTGCATATATAATAAGAATAAAATTCAAAAGAATTCGATTGTTTATGTACAAAATAAAACATATAATGTAATTAGTTTTTAATTAAGAAACTATTTTTTTTGAAGTCTTTAGCAGTTCAATATAATCTTAAAATTAAATAAATCATTATAATTAAAGATAATAGACTTTTTGGTCACTGTATTAGGGCCAAATTTTCAATGTGATTACCAAATTTTTTTTGTTACAATCACGTAACTATACTCTAAAAAACGTACCAAATAGTCATTCCTTACGATTTCCGTCCAAAAAACGGACGGAAGTGCTGACTGTGCATACACGTGATTTTGAAATGCAGATGTGTACATATATGCTTTGACATGTGTATTAATAATAATAATAATAATTTTTAAATAATAATAATAATAATTTTTAAATAATAATAATAATTTTTAAATAATAATATAAATTCATTAATTTATATAAATACATTTGTAAAAATTATTATTATTTTGTAATTATTATTATTATTATTTAAAAATTATTATTATTAAAAAATAATATAAATTTATTAATTTTATATAAATACATTTGTAAAAATTATTATTGTGACGACCCCAAAATAGGTCCATTCCATCCAACCCATTCTGAGTCGCCAAATACATGGTACAAAAATAACTACAACTTCATTAATATAATTGTCGTGCAAAATACGACAACACATAAACTGTGAGTTTAAATACAAATATTGTCTTCTAGACAATATCCACACTCAAATAAGTCCTCATTATAATTATTGATACATTATTTTATAAAATAGTGATGACTACTAAAATAACTGTCTTGAACCATTACTCCCACTACTAGAAAAATAAGAATACGTGACGAAATTTTGTGACAGTTTTTAAAAACAATCACAAAAGATAGTAATTTGTGATGGACTTTTTAAGCAATCACAAAATAATAGTATATATGATGACTCTTAGTGATGACTAATTTTGCTATCAATGTATTATAATTGTGATGGCCATGTTAATCACATAATTTTTTTTACGCAAAATAAAAAAAATTTTGTGACACACTAAGTTATTACTTATAGATATACCTTTTTCGTGATTGCATTTAAGACATCACTAATATTTTAATATAAGAAATAATCAAAACAATATTTTATGACGGTTGTGACAATAATTAAAAAGATAGATTTTTGTGACGACTTTTATTTGCAATTAAAAAAAGAAGATATTTTGGGATGATATTTTCAAGCAGTAACAAAACAATAAAATATATGATGGCTCTTAGTGATGACTAATTTTACTATCATTATAGAGTATTTGTGACTGCCATTGTAATCACCAAATCTTGTTTGGAAGTAATTTTGTTTAGTAAGTCAACTCACATTTGATTCCTTTTATATTCTGTTTTAAAATTATAATCATGATCTGGAATTTGGTGTAGTGGTAATACTCATTATTTAGTTTACAAATGGGAGAGGGTTCGAATCCTACAAGTATCATTTGATACAATTAATATAGTAAAATAAATTATACGTAAATAGAGATTCAACTTTGACAATCACAATAGATTATATGTTAATGTGATTGTAATAATCATCACAAAAGCACTATGCGTTTGCGTGATTGCCAAAACCATCACGTAAAACCTTTCATGATGGGCGTATACAAGACGGCTATTGTGATGCTTAAAACCATCACGTAAACCTTTCATGATGATTTTCCTACTTTTTGTGATGGATTTTGGCCATCACAAATGACCATTTTTTGGTAGTGTCCACACTCTGACTAGTTCCCGCTATATTCTCGTCTCCTGAGAAGAAAAATAGAATAAAAAGGAAAAGGGTGAGCTCAACTAGCCCAGTAAATAATATTATGACTAAGATAATGTATAAAAAATTATCATTAGTCTTCAACAGGAAAAAATCTGATAGAATACAATAGACAACAAGTTTTAGATCAACAACTGCAGCGAAAACAACAATTCATTAGAAAAGTTAAGTAAAGAATGAAATCTACTATCATCTATGAATTTAAAAGTCCATCATCGATATTTTATCCATGTAACATTAATCAATATACATCATAAATCAAATAGTCATCTTTGCACTACAAGCCAAATATATTCATTTATTGGTCATGTTCATCTCAACACCTGTTCATCTTTGCACTATGGGCCAAAGATATTCATCAGTTGGTCATGTTCATCTAAACACATGTTCATCTTTGCACTACGGGCCAAAGATATTCATCATAAAATCATTCATCTTTGCACTACGGGCCAAAGATATTCAGTTATATCATCATTTAGGACTGAGGATGATGAAAAATATTTTAAAGAAAACGAATCCAATGAAACAAAGAATAAATATTAAGGATTCGTACTTTACACAATTCAAGTTCAAAAATACTTCATAAGTAATCAGAGTAAGGTAAAATTCAAGAATGATTAAAAGATAGATACAATCAAAGCTAGTGTCCAGAATAGACATTTTAGACAAAAGAAGAAATTTTATTTTTCGATGAATAGTACGGTATACGTGAATAGTGCCGTATACGTGAATAGTAACTCTGACACCAAAATATAGAAATTTCACAAAAAAATATCATCATGCTTCGTGAATAGTACTCGTGAATAGTAACTCATGAATAGTAATTTATGAATAGTAACTCGTGAATAGTAACTCATAAATAGTAACCCCGACATGAAAAGTTCCAAATTTGATAAAAAAAATTCTAACCAATATTTCGGCATAATGACATTGAAGAAATAATATCATTTTTGAATAAAATAACATCTCTTACCTCAGAAAGAATAGTACTTCTGATTGGAATACTGGATATAGTGCTGAAAGAACTTGCACCGTATAGCAATACTCAAATTACAAAAATACTCACAAAAATACGCTCGATATATAGAGAGAGAAAGAGAGAGAAAACTTTAGTTTCTAGTATGATTTTTAATTCTAACCTAAGCACCCTATTTATAAGAAATTTCTTAGAACACCAAAGCAGAAAATTTATTAAAATAATTTTATTTAACAAATATTCAAGCCCACTTCCCAAGTATCCGAATTCAGCTCATTTACCACACATGTGGGCTTGCAAAAAATGATTTTCATGAATAAAACAATTAAAACCTCCAAAAATCAATTATTTCTAGAACCTCGGAACTTTAATAATTCATAATAAATAGTTCTTTTATCAGAAAATTCGAATCTCGTGACTTTTTATATTAAATTCAATTCTCTATAACTTTGCAGAAGAAAGTTTTTCCAAATTCTAAACAGAAATTGAGCGAAATCCATAAACAGGTGATTATACAAGCTATAATCAAATTTTAGTCAAGAAATGGGCCCACAGACATGTTTAAAATATTTTAAACAACTTTTGCAACAAAAATACTCTTCATCCTCATATACTCATATATCCCACATTCATTGAAAAAATATCATCATTATTATATTATAATAATAAAATATTATTTTATCAGAAAAGATAAAATATCGATTTTCAACAATTGTCACTTTAAAAATTTTCTCCATCTATATCCACATAAAATTAATATTTTTCTCATCATATAAATCAATAATTAATTATTCACAAATAATATTACAGAATCACAGTACTGGCAACCAGGCCGTTCCCAGGAAAGAGGGGGGCTTTCTAATAAGGATTTTTCCTTACTGACGCGCAATTAGGTGACCAAACCTCTCCTTAGACAGAACTTTCTAGACATTGTCAATAATGTTATCTAACAATATTATTCAGATAATATGAATTATTGCTCCGATAATGGAAAATACTGTGTAGTGACAATTATTGAAACAACAGTAATATAAAAAAAATCAACGCAGTAATTATTGAATCAATACAATAAAATACTGAACAGTAATTACTGTAACAATTATTGAGTAGTGTCTTCTTACGTAAGAATCAATTATTGGTGCAATATCGTGTGCTATTGTGCAACAATGGGTATTACTGTGTTTTAACCACCGGGTATTCCAACAGTATTAACGATAACAACTACGCCGTTATTTATAAACAACTTATACTTGTCGTTTTCTTCATCCAATCACTTTCCGTTATGGGGCCCACAAAATGCTGCGTCGTCGTACGAATATACCCCGACAGCAAGAATATTCCACGACCAAACGAATATTCCCCGACAACAATGAATATTTTATAACCACTTGCTTATTTAAAATATTTGCGCATTTTACCCATAACTAACCACATTAATCAAATCAACCCCTTACTATTTCAAAATAATAATTAGAGAAATTAAACCTTTATTTATTAAAATTGGGGTCTTACAACCTCCCCTCCTTGTTAAATTTCGTCCTCGAAATTGACGTACGTACCTGACGTTTCTAAAAGGTGAAAATACCTCGCTTTTATTTATAATTCCAACTCCCAGGTCATTTTTCAATAGCATGGTTCTTCCACAAAACCTTAACTTGTGCTATAACCTCGGTACATAGGACATGTTCTTTCCTATCCAAGATCTTGACAAGTACCTCCTCGTACGTTAAGTCTTCGGCTATCTCGTCCGGTTCTAACTCAATGACGTGGTTCGGGTCGTCCACATATTTGCGTAACATCGATACGTGAAAAACGTTATGAACACGCGTCATACTTGGCGGTAAAACGAGTCTATAGGTCACAGTTCCTATTCGATCTAGGATTTCAAACGGACTAATAAATCGAAGGTTTGAGCTTTCCTCACCTCACCAATTCTCGCTTTTGGAATAACAACTTCTTGCACCTCCTTTTTCATATTCATCAGCTTCTGTGTGTAGCTTGAGCGATTTTAACTTTATCGATAAAAGTCGGTTCTACTTGTATATCATCACGTGAGTCCCTAGAGTCTTTAACTTTATATCTATCATTTGTAAGTTATATGAAATGGGTCTTTAACAATATCGCATTCGTACTCGTATACGATCTTTTACTCAACACGTCAGCTACCACGTTCGCTTTTCCAGGATGGTATGGTCAGAACATGTGCCAAAATGAGTCTCCTATTGAGTTCTTCGAAGCTCTTCCCACATTCTTTGCTCCATTCGAATTGTGTATCTCTACGACTCAGCTGCGTTAATGGAATAGCGATTCGAGAATATCCTTCAACGAATCTCCGATAATAACCAACTAAGCTTAGAAAGCTACGTATTTCAATTACCGACTTAGGTTGTTCTCAACTATGACTCATATCCCAATCTTTGGAAAGCACGCCACAATGACACCTCTCAGTTTACTACCGTACGAATATGGCGTCCCCTACGGAGAGTCTGGCTTCGGTGCATTCCACAAAGGAAGTCACCAGATAAAAGCTCGGGTACCAAATTCTATAGTTGAGTTTTTAACTCCTGAAGTTCAATAGGAGCCATGAGATTTTTAGAAATGGGCTTTGTACCGGGTTCAAAGTCGATACAAAATTCAATATCACACTTTGGGAATAAGCAAAAAAATTCTTCAGGAAATACATCAGGAAATTTACTAACAATAGAAATATTATTCAAATCTGATGTATTTTTGTTCAAGTCCATAACATGGGCTAAAAAAAACTTTACATCCGTTTTTCAATAAACGAATGACTCTATGGCTTGATATGAAAGTGTTTGACTTCAATGATTTGGTTGCTTGAATTCGAATAACAGGTTGCTTAGGAATATGAAAACTAACAACCTTACGAAAGCAATCAATTTTGGCATGATGAGTAGTTAATCAATCAATCTCCAAAATCACATCAAAAACAAGTATCTTTAAAGAAATAAAGTCAACAGGTAATGTGATGGTACCAACTTGGATCAAACAAGATTTATAAACAGTAGATGTAACGAAAGTTTCTCATAACGGAATTTCAACATATAAGTCAAAGTCTAATTTTCTCCGGAGTCAAGTTTAAACGTTGAGTATAAGCAGGAGATATTATTGAATGGGTAGAACCGGTATCTAATAGGTATAAACTTTGTAAGCATTTATAATTAACTAACCCGTGCTAACTTCGTTCGGGTTCCTCGCATTCTGACCAATCACGAAAAACGCTCTTCCAAGAACCGTTGACTTTGACTTTTCTGGGACAGCCTTTTGAGTCACCATCCCCACTGGGCTTGGTTTCGCTACCGTACAATCTCGAGTGATATGTCCTTCCTTTCCACAATTATAGCATACCTTTAACTGTTGTGGACAGTTTGGGCTGATGTGTCCCTCTTTTCCACATTTATAACATATGACCGGTGGTCATTCTCCTCCCTTAAAACCAGTTGTTGCTGGTGCTGACGTCTTCGCAATGTCATTATTCAATCTCCTCTTTTTAAAATATATTCCCGACTCGCTTCTTCTATTTTCATGGCCACGATTACCACCAGAGTGGTTGTCGCTCTTGTCCGTATTTTTCTTTCTCCACTGGTTATCGTTGTTCTGATGACTGCTATCACCGGTATGATCCTGGTTGCGGTCTCTTGGTTGAACATACTTGCTATCTCGCTCTAATAATTGAGCCATGTTGACAACATCTGAATATAAAGAAAATTTATGAGAGATAAGATATTACCAAATCTCGGGTTTTAAACCTCTCAGAAACATCCTCGTCATTCGTTCCTCATTCTCTACCAAATGAGGTGTAAACCTGGATAACTCTGCGAACTTCACCTCGTATTGGGACACTGTCATGTTGTTTTGTTCTAGTCTAATAAACTCTACCTCTTTCATATGGCGAATACTTTCAGGAAAGTATTTTTTGTTGAAAAGTTTCTGAAACGTTTCCCAAGACATGCGGAGTGCGGATTGTCACAGTTTCTGAAACTCGTCAATAAGCTTGGATGGAATGGACCTATTCCCCGATCTCCGCCAAAGATCATATCTCTAAGCTCTGATACCAACTGTGACAATCCCAAAATAGGTCCATTCCATCCAACCCATTCTGAGTCGCCAAATACATGGTACAGAAACAATTACAACTTCATTAATACAATTGTCGTACAAAATACGACAACACATAAACTGTGAGTTTAAATACAACTATTGTCTTCTAGACAATATCCACACTCAAATAAGTCCTCATTATAATTATTGATACACTATTTTACAAAATAGTGATGACTACTAAAACAACTGTCTTGAACCATTACTCCACACCCCGACTAGTTCCCGCTATATTCTCGTCTCCTGAAAAAAAAAATGGAACAAAAAGGAAAATGGTGAGCTCAACTAGCCCAGTAAAGAATATTATGACTAAGATAATGTACAACAAATTATCATTAGTCTTCAACAGGGAAAAATCTGATAGAATACAATAGACAACAAGTTTTAGATCAACAACTGCAGTGAAAACAATAATTCATTAGAAGAGTTAAGTAGAGAATGAAATTTACTATCATCTATGAATTTAAAAGTCCATCATCGATATTTTATCCATGTAACATCAATCAATATACATCATAAATCAAATAGTCATCTTTGCACTACAGGCCAAAGATATTCATCTGTTGGTCATGTTCATCTCAACACATGTTCATCTTTGCACTGCGGGCCAAAGATATTCATCAGTTGGTCATGTTCATCTAAACACCTGTTCATCTTTGCACTACGGGCCAAAGATATTCATCATAAAATCATTCATCTTTGCACTACGGGCCAAAGATATTCAGTTATATCATCATTTAGGACTGAGGATGATGAAAAATATTTTAAAGAAAACGAATCTAGTGAAACAAAAGAATAAATATTAAGGATTCGTACTTTACACAATTCAAGTTCAAAAATACTTCATAAGTAATCAGAGTGGGGTAAAATTCAAGAATGATCAAAACATGGATACAATCAAAGCTAGTATCCAGAATAGACATTTTAGACGAAAATAAGAAATTTTATTTTTCGGTGAATAGTGCCGTATTCGTGAATAGTGCCGTATACGTGAATAGTAACTCCGACACCAAAATATAGAAATTTCACAAAAAAACATCATCATACTTCGTGAATAGTACTCGTGAATAGTAATTTATGAATAGTAACTCGTGAATAGTAACCCTGACATGAAAAGTTCTAAATTTGTTAAAAAAATTCTAACCAATATTTCGGCATAATGACATTGAAGAAATAATATCATTGTCGAATAAAATAACATCCCTTACCTCAGAAAGAATAGTACTTCTGATTGGAATACTGGATATAGTGCTGAAAGAACTTGCACCGTATAGCAGTACTCAGAGTATTAAAATACTCACAAAAATACGCTCGATATATAGAGAGAGAAAACTTTAGTTTCTGGTGTGATTTTTAATTCTAACCTAAGCACCCTATTTATAGGAAATTACTTAGAACACCAAAGCAAAAAAAATTATTAAAATAATTTTATTTAATAAATATTTAAGCCCACTTCCCAAGAATCCGAATTCAGCTCATTTACCACACATGTGGGCTTGCAAAAAATGTTTTTCATGAATAAAACAATTAAAGCCTCCAAAAATCAATTATTTCTGGAACCTCAAAACTTCAATAATTCATAATAAATAGCCATTTTATCAGAAAATTCGAATCTCGCGACTTTTTATAGGAAATTCAATTCTCTACAACTTTGCAGAAAAAAGTTTTTCTAAATTCCAAACAGAAATTGACCGAAATCCATAAACGGGCGATTTTACAGGCTATAATCAAATTTTAGTCAAGAAATGGGCCCACAGACATGTTTAACGTGTTTTAAACAACTTTTGCAACAAAAATACTCTTCATCCTCATATACTCATATATCCCACATTCATTGTAAAAATATCATCATTATTATATTATAATAATAAAATATTATTTTATCAGAAAAGATAAAATATCGATTTTCAACAATTGTCACTTTAAAAATTTTCTCCATCTATATCCACATAAAATAAATATTTTTCTCATCATATAAATCAATAATTAATTATTCACAAATAATATTACAGAATCACAGTACTGGCAACCAGGCCGTTCCCAGGAAAGAGGGGGATTTCCAATAAGGATTTCTCCTTACTGGCGCGCAATTAGGTGACCAAACCTCTCCTTAGACAGAACTTTCTAGACATTGTCAATAATGTTATGTAATAATTGTAAGACCCCAGTTTTTATAAATAAAGATGAATTTTTATAATTATTATTTTTGAATATTATGGAAGAAATTTGATATAATGTTATAGTTGTAGGTAATATTTATAAATTTTGCAAAGTACGCAAGTTGTTATAAAATATTCGTTTGGTCGGGGAATATTCTTTTTGTCGGGAAATATTCGTACGACGGCAAAATTATTGGTGGACCCCACAACAGAATTATTGTCGGATTGAGAAAATGACAAAAATATTTTATTAAAAATAACGGCGGAAGTTTTACCGTTGATACTGTTGAACTACTGGGTAGTAAAAGTACAGTAATACGCGTTGTTGCATAGTAGCACACGGTATTGATTATTGATATTTATGTGAGAAGTCGCTCAGTTTGATTCAATTATTGTCGATTAATAATATGAATTATTATAGCGATAATGACGTTTTGTTTTATTCGTATTATTAACGTAATAAAACGGAAACATCTTTTTATATAAAACAGAATACTTTATTAAAGTTATTTTATAAATAGAATATATTATATTTTATTATGCATAGTGTTGCATAGTGTTTTGCATAGTGTTGTATAGTGTTTGCATAGTAAAAATCTTTTTATATAAATAGAATATATTATATTTTATTTAAAAGATTTTTCTTTAAATATGGACCGTCAGATTAAAGTAAATTAATCTGAACCGTTCATGGATTAGTTACTATGCATTCCATTTTCCTATAAATAGAAGCTCATTCCTTCATTATTTTCTTACGAATTCACTGAACTCTAGAGAGAGAAACTATAGAGAGATAGAAGAAAAGCTTTCTGCTACTTAACTTTTCTTTTCCCATATCCAGTTTCTGTTACGGTAAGGGGTGTTATTCTTTCTTATTCATGAAGAGAACTGTTGTTATTCCATTTCTTATTATTCTGTTGGAATAACCTGTATACGCGGTCTACCCTATACTTGGTGACATTCTTCTATCATTCTGTTGGAACATCCTGTCTGTGTGTTTTACACCTGACCTGGTTCCGTCTTTATTATTATTCCGTTGGAACATCCTGTCTGTGTGTTTTACACCGGACCTGGTTCCGTCTTTATTATTATTCCGTTGGAACATTCTGTCTGTGTGTTTTACACCGGACCTGGTTCCGTCTTTAGTATTCTGTTGGAACATCCTGTCGGTGTGTATTTCACCTGACCTGGTTCCATTATTATTATTCTGTTGGAATAACCTGTCTGTGCGGTCTATCGCATGCATGGTGATTTCTTTTGTTATTCCATTCTTTATTATACTCAGTTGGATAAAACTTTGATTTCTATACTCCATGAAATTAGTGGAATATATTTGACATTTGTGCTTCATCCAGTATCCTTTCATGGAAATATTCTTCTGATCATTCTTGAATTTTACACCACAAAATAGTATCATGTTGACAATTTGGACGTTAATAATTTCTGGATAAAATAATTCTTGAACTTGTTTTATTGAATTCTTATATCATTGTCATCATCCTCTTATTTATATTTTTGAAAGTCATCTGTGGCCTGTAGAGCATGGATGGACTTGGTATGATTATGACCAGGGATTATTCGGTGTAATCATGACCGTAATGTTACAAATGATGTGGTAAAAGTCTCATTTGCCGTAGTGCATTGATGGACAGTTGTTGGCATGATCATGACCATTGATGAATACACAAATATCATTGGCCCGTAGTGCATGGAATTTGTGGTCGTGACCCTAATGAGTATCCTTGGCCGTAGTGCAGGGATGATGTGGATTATTTATTAAGCTGAGTCTCAGCGATAAAAGTGATTAAAAACTTTTTAAATCATAAAAGATAGTAGATTCTATTCTCTACTTGACTCTTTTAATGGATTGCTTGATCCGCTGCTGTTAAACTTGATGTTGTTATATTTTATCAGTTTAATACTGTTGAAGGCTAACGATAATTTATTCTGCATTATCTTAGTCATAATATTTCTTACTGGGCTAGTTGAGTTCACCCTTTCTTTCACTTTTCTCTTCAGGAAATGAGAACATAGCAGGGACGAGTCGGGGAACGGAGTAATGGTCCAGAGGATAGCATTAGTAGTCCTCACTATTCTGTGAAATAGTGTGACAATAATTGTATTCAAACTCACAGTTGTATTTTGTCGTATTATACACGACAGTGGTATTAGTAAGTTGTATTTGAATTCTGTACCATGTATCTGACGACTCAAGATGGGTGATGTATACCTAATTTTGGGGGCGTCACAATAATATTATTCATATAATATGAATTATTGCTCCAATAATAGAAAATATTGTGTAGTGACAATTATTGAAACAACAGTAATATAAAAAAAATCAACGCATGAATTATTGAATCAATAAAATAAAATACTGAGCAGTAATTACTGTAACAATTATTTAGTAGTGCCTTCTTATGTAAGAATCAATAATTGGTGCAATACCGTGTGCTACTGTGCAACAATGCGTATTACTGTGTTTTAACCACCGGGTATTCCAACAGTATTAACGGTAACAAGTACGCTGTTATTTATAAACAACTTATACTTGTTATTTTTTTCATCCAATCACTTTCCATTATGGGGCCCACAAAAGACAGCGCCGTCGTACGAATATTCCCCGACAACAAGAATAATCCACAACCAAACGAATATTTTCCGACAACAATGAATATTTTATAATCACTTGCTTATTTAAAATATTTGCGCATTTTACCCATAATTAACCACATTAATCAAATCAACCCCTTACTATTTCAAAATAATAATTAGAGAAATTAAATCTTTATTTATAAAAAGTTGGGGTCTTACAATTATTATTATTATTATTATTATTATTAATGTCAACCCCTCAGCTCCAGTGAAGCCACCACTGGACCATGGTTTCGGTTAAAACTCCAGCGCCACATGAAACCTCAAATAACAACACCATCACCCAAATCTGATCTTGCAACATAGATAAGCAAGAACTACACCATGAGACCATATCGAAAAAATAAACATTAATACAAACCCACTAAATCTAAAAATAAGCAAAGATAATCAATAAAACAAAATGCTAGATCGTAAAGACGAACAATCCAGATCTGGAACGAAACCCAGATCCAAACTCACCATCAAAACATTTGAGATCTCTCTCTCCCTCTTCACTGAATGACGCCTCCACCCTCTGACTCCACCCTTTGTTCTCTAAAGACGAGTATGTAATCGTCTTTCACCGTTGGTGCCCTCTCTTTCCTTAATTATCTTTTTTCATTTCTGCGATTTTTGATTAATCGGACGGTCAACGAACCCTTGAAGTCATGTTCAAGTCTTTCTGGTAATCAAATCTTTCATTCTCCTAATCAAGTCTTTATGGTAATCAACCTTAATGAATTGAAATTGAGTCGTAGTCTGATTACTTGATAAAATTTGGGGGATAATTTGTTTTGGGTTAATATTTCCTGGGACATGAATTTGTCAGTGAATCAATCTATTGTAAAATAGGCAGATAGGAAATTATTATTATTATTATTAATTTAAATTATTATTATTATTGTTGCTATTATTATTATTTTGAAATTGTTATATTATTTAAAAATTATTATTATTATTATTTTGAAATTATTATTATTATTCTTATTATTATTATTATTCTTAATATTATTATTATTATTATTATTATTATAAAATTATTATTAAGATACAATTATTCTTAATATCTATGAGTATGTGCTTGGCACATAATGATACACATGGCAAAATTATATACACATCAGCAAAAAAATGGAGTCAAATCGTCAACTCAACACTTTCATCCATTTTTTGGACGAAAATCGTAAGAAATGACTATTTGGTAAGGGTTTTAGAGTATAGTTACAAGATTGTAATAAAAAAAATTCGATAATCACAATAAAAATCGAACCCTAGTGCAATGACAAAAAAATTTGTTATCTCAAAATTATATTATATTATCCAAAATTTGGGGCTTTAAAAAAAAAAACTTTACCATATCTTCTTTATACTTCCTCTGCATCATGAATATCTAACCATAACAACCAAAATGAAACTTCCCTTGAAACTCGAGACAAATTGCAGCACCAATAGTGCAAGTACTTTATGATCTACCAACATGCCTTAAAAGATATACTCTTTCATAGTTCATCTTCATTCTTTACATCATGTATTTATTCAAAAACCAAAACAATACAAAATATAGCGAAAAGGCTGATACCCGAAGATTTTTATCTGCCGGATTTTTCATCCTTTCGGGAGATCAAAACCTTCCCGAATGACGTTTGTCCGACCTTATAACCCCTCCAACCTTATGTCGCCATAGTATCCGTCCCGACCCCTGTGGGAGGCTTCGATCAGACTTTATATCTGCCGAAAGTAAACAGCCGAAGATATGATAAAACTGATGTGATATAGTCTGAGCCAAACTGCAATTATCCGAAGAGGATTGTTGTTGCCCGAAGTGGGTTGTCATTACCCGGAACGTCATTGGCTGTCATATTAAACTTATAAATTCTGCCAAGAGATCTTCTTCCCTGCTAATTTTATTGTTGTGCCGAAGAGAGAGACAATAGATGGTAATTGAAATCTGAAGTGAGTCGCAAATTGTAGCATTCGTTCTTATCAATTTCCACCTTCGTGACTCTTGACTTATTTTCCTGAATGGGTACTCACCACCATGCTACATGTTGAAAGTTAAATATTGAATTTGGGTGTTTTCAGTAACTCCTTAGACATGATCCCTGGTTTCCTGACTCCATACCCATGAGTATGCTCTCTCCGTTGCGGTAAAAGGTAATCATAGGCGTTCTGTGCAAGCTCCTTCAACCAAGACTGGCTGTGGAATCCCATTTATCGCCCTTGTTATTGGTGTATTATTTTTGAGTCTCAAAACCAAGTCCGAATTTGAGATGAAAAGGCGGCCAAATGACACTAAGTCAGCATCACCTTGAGCCACAGCTTCAATTGTAAGTTCAAGAGTTTACCCGCCACTGCTTCTGTTTGGTCATAAGTTGTGTACCTAGGCTGAGTAATATGGAGGTACGCAAGTTTCGAGCCCGAGTCTAGTTGGAATTTATCGAGTCTCTGAATCACTGGCAGGCCAAGGTTGCGTGGTTCCGAGTCCTTGGCATCAAGATGATCGATTTGCTGGTGAAATTCTGAGCGCAACACCAATGGCAGAAACTATTGCTTAAAGAACCCGCATCAAAAATTTACAGTGGTTTGTAAGCGATCCACCATATTCATCTGTCCAGTCATTGATGCCATCCTTCAAGAATTGGTCAATGAGGTAGCCATATGCTCTGTGGATCTCAATACCATCAAAACCTCAGTAATATGTATTGTGATGTAAGATTGAAAATTTTTATTATCTGATAAGATATCTGCAAGGCTCATAGCGTTAAGTTGCCAAATCCCCTTTGGGTTATTTTTGTCCAAGCAAGAACTGAGCTCCTTGTGACATCCACTGAATAACGTCTTCAGTAATTCAAGAACCTGAAGTGATACCCATGTGATTGCCTGGTAAACAGATTAGATGAGGAGAGAGATTGCTGGAAGTGATCAAGGGTTGAATTATAGGCTCCAGTTCAGTTTAGGAGAACAAAGAACTGAAGAAGGTTGACCTCAACCGTGAATTTCCCTTTTCAAAGTGAATAGGCATTTAGATATCACATGGGTATTATAATTATATTATAATAATTACACGCACATGCATGGGTTATTGAATGTCAGTAGATATAAGAGATGAATCCTACTTTGAATAAAACAAGCCTTCTACTAGATGGACACATATTGCATATGAATAAGCACTAGTAAAAATAATTATAGTTGAACATCAACCATGTTATTGCAAACAAAATTACCCTACTACTTCAAGGATGTAGTTAGGGCGGAAGAGTCCTACACAGATAATAGATGGCGGTTATCACGCGTTTTAAAAAACAGACATTTGCCCCATTAATATTAATCCCTTAAATTAAGGACTTTTAATTGTATTAGTATTGTAAATAAAAATGATGAAGTGTAATACTTTTGTAATAATTTTATGAGTGTATGATTTTTGTAATTACTTTCATAAATGTACTAATATATGTAATTCTTCCTTTAAAATATACTAGCAACAAAAAAACAGTTGACAATGACTTCATGTTAGTACATATGGGCTATGGCCCAAATAAAATGGCAAGATGATCACAGACTACTACCTTAACTGATACAATTATGGAAAACCGTTTTCTCTCTGTGCAACTTATAAGGAGAGACAAAAAGGAACTCTATGAGTTTGATCACTGTATTGCTCCAATTACTGAGGAGTGAGTATTAATTCCTCTTTCTCTGACTGGTATTGATTAGATATTTCTTTTTTCTTTACTCTTTTCTTTAAACAAAAAAAAATATTTTGGACATTTGATATCTTAAGTAACCAGAAGAGGATATAAGAGGACTTGTTTAAACTGGTTCATTCCCTCCCTTTCTCACCCGACATGTCTTTATGCTCTATCTGTCTCTTATTTGCACAAATCCTATTGCCTCTTTAGATTTTTCTTTTTATGCTAGACTCCATTACTGACCGAAACAGATGTATGAGACATATATTTAAACTCATGTACGAAAGAAACTCCTATAAACACGATAGATACCTATCCTATGTTGAATTACTGCTCATTCTTTCTCTACCCAAACAATTTTTACACAGGTTCATGTTATAATTACCTGTCAAGACTTTGGCTCCAAGACACGAAACTAATTCTAAAATATGCAATTTCTAAAGTACCCAATGACAGAATATATTTCTAAAACCGAGGCATGACAGAGTTACTGTCCTAAAAAGTGATTTCGCCCTCACGGATAATAATCACAGGTACAAATGGGATATCGGCGATCACTCTCCAGAATTCAACGGCGAAGTCTCCGATCGTGTGTACTCACAGAAGAAGACTTTGGTCTTGTCTATGTGGATTGCCCAATTAACAGAGTATAAGAACTGACTATTTCGATAAGAATAGAATACAAAGAGATAGTATATAGAAGAAGACTGTCTCTTTCTCCATTAACATAGCTAGAAAGGTATTCACCTAAGCCGAAGAAGAAGGAAGAACGTTTGGGAGTTACATAGATAAAGGTAACGGTTTTATGGAATGCTTGGGAGTTACAGAAATAAATAAGGTAACGGCTAGGGTATTAAAGGAAATAAAAGACCAATTAAATTGAGAGTTACATAAATAATTTTTAAGTATAACCAACATGAAGTACTTAATATAAGAGGGTAAAGTAATATAATTTAGATTAATTTTATTATTTCATAATTTATTATTAAATCTTATGATATTATACCACTAATACTTATCCACATAAATGAAAATTAAATAATCGAATAAATATTCACAATATATATTATTTTTCTAAAAATAATACTATCTCCATTCCAAAATATAAAATAAAGTTTAACTTTTTAAAGTTTATAAGTCAAAATTAGTGTGATTTATTTAATTTATAATTAGTAATACTTTTTTAATATTCTATAATTATTTTGTCTAAAATTAAATGTAACTAATATGTTTTTTTTTGTAACTGAGGAATTATATTATATCATAGAAAGTAGGAACAATTCTTAATATGGAAATTTAATTTCACTTAATTTTGTATGTATCAATCAATATATATATATATATATATATATATATATATATATATATATATATATGGGGACCGATCCATAGCATCTATATGCTATGAGACAAATATTGGCATATAGGCTCTAGACCACACGTTTTATTGATGAAAGGCTACGATTAGAGCTGGGCAACGACCGTCCGCTAGTATTACTAGCGGACGTTCTAAGTATAAAATCTTGACATTTATGCCCCCAATTCGCCATTTAGCCAATTCAAAATGTCACACAGTCCGCTAGTATTACTAGCGGACATGATTATTTTCCTAACGAACACGTTTTATCCGGTTACGAGTACTCTATATTACTGAATTTAACACAATCATAGCACTAGGAGATGATTTTCGGCAAGTTGACAACTTTCTAGAGAATTCCAGTAATTGACACTCCATGTTTCATCATTCCCGTAGTTGTCCTCGTGAACCAACAACATTTGCTGGGTTGAATAAAGAGTTGAATACTTGTCTACCTGCAAAGACTGGCACTCCTTGTCCTTTGACGATATTAATATTATGGAAACTAAAAACACATGATAGCAAGGACTAGCAATCTTTTTTCATACAAGTAAGCAGACATTTAATCTTTTTATCCATCCGCTAGTATTATTAGCGGACCATGTGGTTTCTGCTACTTTTCCAATTTGTCTTGGCTACACAGGGGCATAAACGTCCAGAAATTATACTTACCACGTCCGCTAGTATTACTAGCGGATGGCGTATACCCAGATCTAATCTCAGCCACTGATATGTGAAATGGATATTATGGATGTTATATGTCATTTTTTATTCCATAGCATATAGATGCTATGGATCATTCCCCTATATATATATATATATATATATATATATATATATATATATATATATATATATATATATATATATATATATATATATATATATGGGGAGCGATCCATAGCATCTATATGCTATGAGACAAATATTGGCATATAGGCTCTAATCCTTCCATTTGACAGATTAACGGCTGCGATTTTAAGTTTCAAATCCTCGTCCGCTAGTATTACTAGCGGATGTAATTACTAAAAATTTCGGACCCTTATGCCCCTCGTGAGTGAAATTAGTCAGCCAAAATATCATGGTCCGCTAGTAATACTAGCGGACAAGACTGCTCTGTTTTATAACCAAGATAGGCGACAAAGGTTTTGGATTTTGAGGCAGCACCACAGTTTCAGCAACCTAAAACTGACACGCCAGGGCTTCTACAATCAGTACAATCGACTACATCTTTAAGTGCATCATTACAGTAGGTAAGTTTTGGGCTGTTATTACTTCTCATAGGCGTATTGCAAGCTCCCACTTCGACAAAAGATGTAGAACCTTCCTCTAGTACGGACGAAATTGAATTGGTAGAACACCCAGATGTGAAATCCTGAGAAGCATTCTTGCTGAAAGAGTCTAAATTATGCAATCTAAATTCACTCTCTAATTCGTTTTCACGGGATGTCTTAGAGCTGTCCTTTGCAAAAGAAAAACACGACGCATTCATAAATGTTTTCATAGAGGATGGTGCTTCGGAAGTTACTTGACCATCTTCTGCAACATTAGCCGACATTGCTTCTAGGGCACGATGAATGCGTTTAGATGGAGGTAAAGCAATACTAGCGGCGGTACCTGTCTTCTATCCGCTAGTATTACTAGCGGACCATGATATTTTGACTGGCTAATTCACTCACGAGGGGCATAAGGGGGCATAAGGGTCCGAAATTTTTAGTAATTACATCCGCTAGTAATACTAGCGGACGGGAATTTGGAACTTAAGATCGCAGCCGTTAATCTATCAAATGGAAGGATTAGAGCCTATATGCCAATATTTGTCCCATAGCATATAGATGCTATGGATCGCTCCCCTATATATATATATATATATATATATATATATATATATATATATATATATATATATATATATACACACACACACTTTCAGAATAGCGATTAATAATATGATAAATTAATCAAATGATTTTAATATGTATCTATCTCAAAATAATAAGCAAAAGTATATATATTTTTACACATATTAAGTGAAGTAAAATAAAAACTTCTTATTGATATGACAAACTTACATAAGACGATGACTATTTTTATTTTTTATATACTAATGAACTCCACAAACTAACATATTTACCTTTAAACTTTAACTCATCCTTTTGAAGATACAAAAATATATATTTTAGTCATCTTTTTTAAGCAAAAACTTATTTGTGTCCTAATATTTAAAAAAAATTTAACTTAAAATCTCTCTTAAAATATTAGGACATACATAAACGTGTGTGTACCGAAAAAACATACTCTCTTTTCTCTCTCTATATATATGTACATATATTAATAGATAGATATATATTTATATGGAATGTTTCTCCATCCAACTTTTTTTACTCCATATGTTTGAGGAATCCAATAATTGTGTTACAGAATTTAAAAAGTCATTCAATTTAGAGAAATTTATTTTTTCAATTAACCTCTTAATAATAATGTTAACATTAAATGAAACATAGTGGAGCACTTTTTTATTGATAAACAATTTGATACATCGTCTCAATTTTAAATTTTAATAATATTGTGATTCACCAAAAAAGAAGAAGAAGATGTTGTTTGTTTAGGTCTGAATAGTTGAATCGATTAGTCATTAAGTGCGTTTGTTTTGAAGAAAAAAAATCATCTGAATGGCTGAATCGATCAGCCATTCAGACGATTTGGGCTGAATGGTTTAGGAGTTGTTTGTTCAGAACTGAATGGCTGAATCGGTAAGATGGACAAGCTGAATGACTAAGTCAGATTTTTTTAGCTAAATGAAGTAAAAAAAAATTTTAAAAAATAAAAATTTAAAAAAATATTAACTATTATATTAAGTAATTTTAGATAAATTTACAACAATTTTAAATTTTTTTAGAGGGGTAAAATAATAAAGTTTTGTCATTCAGATATTTCAGACATGCCAATTATCAAACAACTTTTTTCATTCAGATTCAGATTCATTCAATTTTTATCAAACACTCCCTTAGTGTCATTTTTTTGGCCGAATAAGCTAAATGAAGTTTTTTTTTTCAATAATAACTATTATATTAAGTAATATTAAATACATTTATAATAATTTTAAATTTTTTTAGAGTAAAATAATAAAAATATATTATTCAAATGTTTCACAAATATCAATTATCAAATAATTTTTTTTATTCAAATTCAAATTTATATTCATTCAATTTTTATCAAACACTCCCGAAGTCGGAGGTTAAAAACTCTTTTTTCTCAAACGGGTTAGCCCACTAGCTGACAAAGTAAGGCTTTTATTTGTCTATTATTTAGACAAATCAGCCCAAAGGCCCAACATGTTTCCACGGCTGACTATTTTTTTTCCCTATAAAAAGAATTGAAAGAACTAAGAATTCCCCCTTCAAGATTCTCTCGCATTTGCCAGGGAAACTTCTCTGTTTCCAATAAGGCAAGAATATTTTTTTAAAAAAGGAAAATTTCGGCTTCATATGCATATTTTTTGGGCGAATATTTGATAAGAAATGTGAATATTGTGTTGATTTTTGGCGGATGCGACTAAGTAGTGTACTCTTTGTTTTTCTCTTTCTATTTGTTTTGATAAATTTTTAGAGTTTTTTTTCTTTCTCCGGTGAGAATTTCCTGAATTTGATTATGGAGTCTCTTTCCTACTTACCCTCTGAAATTCTGTATGCGTTTTCTTAGCTGAATTTAATTTCTTTTCCTTATGGGGTTTCTTTTTCCTTCCGTATGAAGGGACTTGAACTAAATTGAGATTTATTTATTTATTTTATTTATTTTTGGTTCTCTCCTTCCCTTGAATTTGATTGAATTTTAGGTAGCTGGGTGTTTGTCATTTTTTCTAGTGGGTCAAAAATGATTTGATCTGATTTTGCATGAATTTTGCAGATAAGCTTCTGGATTGCGGATATTATTTTAATTCAATTTATGATTGTTGTGTATAATTATTTTTCAAGAGGAGATTGATTTCAGAAGCTGTTAATCGATTGTTACAGGGCCAGAGCATCAGTCAATCAGGTCTGTTTCTTTTTTACGAAATGTAGTTTTTGGGTTTATGTAGTTTATGTTTGAATCACTGGTTTGAACTTTGCATTTTACTTTTCAGTTATTTTGGCTTGAAATTACTCTTGCATGTAGTAATTGAAGATATTTATGTTCCTTTTTTTGTTTAAATATATTTTCAGTATGAATTATATTATTAAAGGCAATGTTTAACCATGAGGTTCCTGTATTATATTTCATAATTTACTCATTTCTTTATATATATAAAACTTGTATTGAGATGCTAAGTCATTCTTATTTGATCTCAATGGCAATGGTGAAGATTAAAAATTAATGCAAATAGGTGGTTTTGCAGTTGGTTTGCTTCTTAGTTGCAACATTTGAGAAATTGAGTAGATCTAGTTAATTAAATGAATTCATGAATTCTCTTTAGATTTCTTAGTGTTGATGATGCACTGAAGCAGAAATTTTTGAAACTCCTGGTTAGCTGATGTTCTGTAGCATTGATTATCGTTTTTTGTTGCATTAGTGTTGTTGCAGCATTTCCGCTACGTATAAGTAGTCACATGAATGGTTGTAGGTCATCATGACCTGTTGGTTACTAGTTACATATGAGATATTAAGTAAATGCAATTAATGCAATGAGTTCATGGAACCTGTTTAGATTTCTCATTGCAATTTTGGCTGCAGTATTAATTATCGTGGAACGAGCTAGCTATGTTTAGGAAATTACGTAAGAAGTTGTTGGTTATTTTGGCATTTCTCCTCTACCTCTAAGAAGTTGCATGAATTGTTTGTTAGTTATTGTGGCACTCTATCAACAAAAGAAGTTGTCGGCATTAGTGAAATATATCTGATGATCCGTGGAGAAAGACACGTATCACTTTTTAATGAAATGCGTGACTGATGTGATGGTTTTTTGCGTATATACAATTTTGATTTGGAACACGCCTCCTACATGGAAGCGAAAAACTCAGGATAGAAAAATAATATTTTTTTGCTGCCGAGTAACTATCGTTAGTGTGAATATTATCACCCACACCACAACCTATGTTATATTTAGTAAAATGTTGATGATATCGCTTCATTTAGGAAATGAACATGAATGCCATGTTTTAACCTAGCACTGGGTATAATTTATAGTGAATCCTAAAATCTAGACCCCAAACAAGAATATTTGCTATCCATTTCCATAAACTATAGTTAGTTATAAAATATTTTTTGTGCCTATGGTGTAAATTGTATGTAGCTACATAACTAATCACGATGTTATCAAATTTTAGACAAAAATGTGTAGCGCCTAAGTGTCTACTTACTCCTATAAATTTTAACGAAGGTAAAGATCAATAACTTTTTCCGAGTGTTGAACGTACTATAAGAACAACACATTCCCCCCCCCCCCCCCAAATCTGTCTTAAACAACCAATATCTAGTTTGGAATAGTGTCTTGTGCCTAGCATGTCACATTATTTTTACTGAAATACTAGTTCTTTCGTAATGCAAAGAATGTCACCTTTTTTGGGCGTGTTCGACGTGGATTTCAATTTTAAGAAGTGTATCTTTAACACATTTTTATACATTATTTATGTGTGTGTGTGTATATATATTCCCCTTATATTCTAAATACATGCATATATTATGTTTTCAGATGTGTTAAAGATAATTAAAAATATGATACAAATATTTTTTCAAAACATCTTAAAATAAATTTGTATAGAATACAATGAATTCGTGAAAACTAGGCTCATAGACCTTTCTAGTGATATGTATTTTGCCTGAAGAATAATTGGAGAAGTGTCCAACAATATTGGCTTAGTTTGGAGACTCCATAACAATGTTACCTAGATCCTGGTTCAATGTGGTACATGGAATGAAATCAGGAACGGAAATCGTCACTTTTCGTGGTACAGGGTAGTAGGGTTGGGTAGTGTATCATGTTTTGGACGTCCATATCAAAACATAATTCAATATCATGTTTTTACTATTTTCTGGTAACCAGGCTTCACAAATTCTAGTATTACTTAATTATTTTCATTATCTTTTGAGTTTATTTAGGAGTCTGACTATTTATGTTGAGTTGAAGAGGATTGGTTATAGAGCCTATAGAAACTCATCTTAGTTATTGAAAGTGTGGAGTAATAAAGGAGCTAATGGTTGTCACTGCCTAGAAGTTACGGAAAGAGAGGACAATGGAAAGAGGTAATGGTTTTCGCAGCACAATAGCGGGTAAAATATTGAGCTTCTAGGTTCACTTTCAATTATTTCTCTTGGAGTTCTTCATCTGCTAAGCAAGTGGTCATGAATCAAGTTGGCGAGAGAAACATTCATGTCTTGCCTGGATTTGAATTGGGACAATTTTGTCTTAATGATATAATAATCTTTAAGAGGGGAGGGATAAGCATACTTAGGGCACAAATGGACTTTCCCTTTAACTAATTACTATAATGCATAACTTAATTATGGTCGTAAAGATTACCTTGAAAACATTATAAATTTCTTCCGATCTTATAATGCCTATAGTTAATAAAAGGAACAAGTATCAACAATCCAATTATTATGTTGCAGAATAATAGTGTACTTTAACATGGCACATTGTTTAGTATGCTGTAATAAATGCATCATATTACTCATTACATTGTGGCATACCATGCATGCTGCCGTTGGTTATGAGTTGTGACTAGTGTCTGAAATTAAAATCTTGTAATAATCATTACAATAATGTGTTAATGATTATAGTAAGAGATACAACATTAGTTACGACTTGACTTTTTAAGCTGGAAAATATAATTTATGGATTTGTCAAAGGGTGTGAACTACATTTTTGGGATAAGAGGTAGTATTATTTGAATGAACTTATTTTTTTACCCAACATATGATGGTGAGCAAAAGAAACTATGTATTGTTGAATTCACATAATAATGTTTTAAGACTGGAAATACTAATTTACATAGAAAACTGAGGACTATCTTTCATGGAGATTGAAATATTGTCAATATACTGAGTCAGTGGAAGATGTGAAAGATGAGAATGTTATTATTTTCTTGTGCAGCGAGTGAGAGGGGAAGGTTGATTGGATGTACAAATACTAGTTTCTGAAGATAACCTTGTCAAAATCTATAAAAAAATTACCAACTGGAACTTTAGGCTTCCCGTGGCAAGTTGATGTCACAAGTAAATGCAACTCAACAAGTCTAGAACATTCAGAAACTAAAGCTTATTCTTTACTGATATGCTTCCCGGCCTGCTGCAACGTTTAATATTCTTCTACATCCTGGAGAATGCTTCAAGATTAAGAAAAGTGAACTTCACCTGAAAGTAGTTACAGGATTTTGCGTTGTGAAGCTAGCGTACAGACCTGAGTTGCCAGTTGAAAGTAAAATTGGATATCAGGTAAGGAGCTTGAAAAAGAGAGTGCTAAATCCGCAACTATTTTTTTTTTTGATGTAGGTGAGATTGGTCGATTTGAAGGTTTTAAGGAATCTAAGCTTGATACTTTTTTCTAGCCTTTGCTGATGCTAATTATGATGCCATCAAGGCGATTCTTTTTGTTGAAACTTGAAAGAGATATCTGATTCAAGCTATTCTAATGTTAATGTAATGGTTATAGAGAGGATTGGCGGCTTTGAATATTGTGGACTTCCCTTAAATGAGATAGATTGTAAACTTTTAGGTTAGGTCATGGTGAAGGTGCTAGTGTGACTAATAAGTAAAGTACCCCATAATGTTGTCTGGTGCAGTGATTGAAGCTTGGTTGACAGCTTTTAGTGCGTGGGGTTGAATATGAGGGTAGTCAATTTATGCAAATTATGATAAAAGGTTAATTTTTAGCCAATTCATCCTTCTTGGTACCTTAATTAACAGGGTCTAAACTTGGTAATGAACTTTCTTATCACTTAAGTTGTGAAAAGTAGAAGTACCACAAACTATGATTCCTTTCACTACTTTAGAAACTAGAAGTAGGTGGGTTGTCTAGGGAATGAATATAGATCAAACCCGGAAAAACACACAAGGAAATATTACGAACCCAGATATACTGCTAAAAATGAATTTGCCTACCATCCCCTGGTTACTTTACTATAGACAAAAGTGGAAAGGAAGAGTAACCCTGCCAAATGAACTTCTAGAATCAATCAATTATGAAGTAGGATGGCATATTAACTATTTTTCTGTAGCCTGGAGGCCAAGTATTATTGTGATCACCTAATCCCACAAGAGTATGGGTCCAAAGGAAAACACAATTACCACTTACCAATGATAAAAAAAAAAAATCAAAATCAATTGCCAAACCCAAAACCCCACTCTCAGGATGAGGATGACACACCAATTTTTTAACAAACCTAAAGATCACATCTCTCATTTACAGAACCCACTAAAAGAAAAGGACTCAAATCCTTTCTAGGATGTTAGCTAAAGCCACTGCTTAAACCAAAAAAATAATGGAAAGAAGCATACTCAATAAACACTAGTGAATCCAAGTGATTCTAACTTCCAGATAGAATTACGTACTCTTTAAACTATATATCTTCTCAGGCTCATGCCAAACCAGCGAGTCAAACCTGGTTATCCCAAGGGAACCCTGCATTATGTTGTCGGATGAATAACACATCGTACCAAATGAGTGTAAGCATCCATAGATTTTGTCTTCCACATTAATGCCTAAAATGCTAACAGAGTAACTCTAGAGAAAAACAATCATTAGAAGACTCTGATAGGAAAATAATGGTTTTATTAGAAACTTGAAGTGGTTCACATTTGCTAGTCATTTGGAAATGGAACTACCTCACGCCTGTTAATCATTTTACTCAAACCATATCATACAACTTAAAGTCGAAGGTGGACAAGATTCTCCTCCTCAACCTCAAGAAGCCTAAAACCAACTTTTAGACACTCCCGTAACAGAGTAATGAGAGGATGAAATTCAGCATGTATCCTCTTCTTCCACTATTCCTGTTCCTATCACCAAAGGCCTTCCTCATCAACACCTTACATATGCCTTTAACCTCTTTTTTTCGTTAGATAGAAAAAACAATTTTATAGATTGAAAGATGAAGGTACATATTGCAATAACAAGATGTCCACCTTAAAGAGAACAAGTGTAGCCCTCCTATCCCTAAATAAATTCTGATACTAGAATGCCGCAAAGGGAAGCAAGAAAAATGACTATCTCTCAACAAATTAGACTACGATTGTTTGTCTCTGAAAAGTTTGGAATTCCATTTTCCGTTCAAATACCCAATAGAACTGGGAAAAAAATTACACACGTCCAAATTATCTTAGTATCCTTACTCCTGCCAAATCCCCTAAATCTGATAAACAACAATTCCACCAACGATGGTGAACAAACCAAACCCTCCTCATATAATACAAAAGATAGAAATTGGCACCAAACTCCCGAGAAGTTTGTGAATACTGGTGGACATTCTTGCTCTCTTGAACACACGTTCCTGGTTAAACCTCTAGTTTGTCTTTATGTCCAAAGAAATTCACCTTTTACTCTGATTTAATTGGCATGCCAATTCATGGAAGCTTTCATCAAGTATACTAAGCTGGAATTCTTATGCATGTATCTTCTACACGGGGGAAGGTTTATTGTAGGCTATTATCTCAAATAAAAGCTGCTTTTGCATGTGCAAACCTAAACCTGTTTAGGCTAGTCGCATACTGGCGACTCGTGTGCCATTTATAATGTTATCTTTATATCTTTATGTAGGCAGTTTTGGGTCTATTTAAATGGAATTGTCTTAGCTTCAGACAAACTCCAGTCAAACCTTTCAAACATAAATCCTACATCAGAATGTGAATGAAAATATGATAGGCTAATTCTGAAATGTTTCTTTCAGTTATCTGTGCAGTTTTATTACATCAATCATGTATTGATGAATGTATATCTTAATTTTTACAATTATATATGAGCAGTATTGACTTAATGATGATGGAATGAAACCATTTTTTTCAGGATCTTCAGTACAAGTAAACCTCACTTTTGATGATTTTGCACTGTTAGCTAGTTGCTACTTTTTTGAAAATGAACAATCAGTATGGTCAAACTCAAGTAAGCTTCAAATCCTTGGTGGTTATTTTCTATCCTCTAAATTGAGTAGCTGCTAACCATAAACTTTTCTGCAGGATGAAGCAACTGTAGCAGGATTTGAAGTTCCAAGATCTCCTGATGCTAGTTACAACAATGTGTACCCTGGGAATGAAGACATAGGACGGGAACCTCCTATAGTCCCACAACACTTGCACCATGCGTTGCTGAACTACTCAACGAGTAGAGACGTTCCCGGGTCTCTTCCAGTGCCACAGAATGTGATCATCAACCATCTTTACCTTGAGAACAGAGAAGCCCCGCGATCGGTAGTGGCGCTCGGAGTCACTCATCGCTTCCGCGCAAAATATGTTACCGTTGTGCTCTACAAACCAGTTCAAAGGGCAGGAAGTACCAGTAATTGAGTAGTTTATGGTATTATGTGCTTGATTGTCTTATTCTTATCATGGGACAGTTATGATAAAATATACCCAAATGAGAATCACTGGGGAAAAACCCATATGGAGTGCCTTAGTGTTGATGAATGTAGGATGGTTTAGTTTTGCCTTTTATGGGATTAAATCATCAAAATTAGATGTTTTATGGATCTTCAGTTCGGATATTTTATTTTCCTTTATAACGTTTTAATGGGTTGAACTATAGATTCTGAGATTTCATTTTAAGTTTATTCAATGAATACTCTCTGAGTTTCAAAATTAGAGTTAAAAGACTATAAAGTAACATGATATTTTTAATTTGTTATTATTTTTTCACTATTATTTTTAATGTCACACTACTATAACTAAACTTCTAGGCTTTAGCTAATACTAAGGTTATATTTCAAAACATAAAATTATCCTTAAAATTTATTATTTTATAAATGTATTTTTAATTTTTGAAATGGAGGGAGTATTTATTATAAAATATGTGAAAAGTATTACTCCCGTAGTCCGCAAAGGATGCCAATAATTTCAAAAGAAATTGTATAGTAAATTTGTGAAGGATGTTTAAAAATTAAAAGTGCACAAGTTATATATCAAATGAATAATGCTAGAGATATAAACTATTCTACAAACAATTTATAAATTGTTGATGTGGCATATTCCATCTCAGCATATTGTGTGGGGCCGAAGACTACATTAAAACAATTTGTTGATCAATATGCTGAGGTGCAGTATGTCACATCAGGAGTTTGTAAAATATTTATAAAATAATTTGTGTCCGTAGCATTACTCATATCAAATATGTACGAAGACTAAATCACCCTAAACATTATATGTAAGTGTGGGGTCTATTAGTTTTAGAGTATTGTGATAAATCGGAATAGATAATCTAAAGTTAATTTTGGTTAATTGATCAATATAATGTTGACGTGCAGGCAAGAGGAGATTTCTATTTACGTGTCAGCACTATATTGGTCAATTGACCAATTTATCATGAAGTTAATTTTATGGTAACCGATCCTGATAAATTTATATTAAATTACAATTGCGAAACTTATCAATACATGATATTAGCAAGAGTTATAAGAGGCTCTAATTATTACACATCTCTCCAAAAAGATTGTCACTAATACTTAACTTATCTACGTAAAAGACAATTTAAAAAGTGACGCAAGTATTCGCAATATATATATATAGGGGTTCCATCCACAGCAATCGGTTGTTGGGGAGCAACCCCTTTTATCCAGCCGTAACAGCTTGTACCGGCTTATAAAAAAAAAATTCTAAGGCCAGTACAAGCTGTTACGGCTGGATAAAAGGGGTTGCTCCCCAACAACCGGTTGCTGTGGATGGAGACCCATATATATATATATATATATAGAGAGAGAGAGAGTCCGGATCCAGTCCGGGATCCCGGACTCTATTAAAATACGGACATTTTTTTTTTTTTGCTTTTTTTTTTTGAAACAACTAAAAAAAAAATTTATGGAATTAGAATTTTTACATAATACAGTGTTTTGGGCGTGATTTGGATGCCTATACCAAAACATTTCTGTACAGTCTGGGCAGACTGTACATACATTGGTTGGTGTAGGTATTAAAAACACACCAAAAATAATGTATTATGGAAAAATTTCAGTTCCATAATTTTTTTTTTAGTTGTTCTACAAAAAAAAAAAAAAAAATTGGGTCCGGATTTTCTCCCGTCCGAGAGGTCCGGACCTGATCCTATTTCTATATATATATAATTTTTCTTAGTTTTGGAAGGCAATTTCATTTGTATACTTATATGGGGTTCACTCTAGAGATAATTGGAACTTGTTTTATACTTTCTCCACCACTTTGTGTTTCTTTGTTTGTTTGAAGTGTTTACCTTCGATATCTTATGGGAGTTATATTATTTGATAAGCTATATAAATGGCATATATCATTTGGTATGACCCTAGAATTAGTGGATAACCTTAATTATTGTCTTAGTGTGATAAGTCGCAGTGCAACCCTATCCAAAAATGTAAAGAAATTGAAGGCAAACTGTAGAGTGGAAGTACGTAAAGTCAATGCAATTTATATTACTTATCATCCTCAATTAGTAATTCAAGTTGGAAATGATAAGTCAACATGTATGCATGCAATTTTCGACCTCCGGGCTTGCTCCAGGAGCGGACCTGCCTTAGGGCAAGGGGCATCTGACCCCATTGAATTTTTAAGGGTCAGGGATCATATTAGGAGGAAAAAAATTAAGAGGGTCATATTAGAAAAAAAAATATTAAGAGAATCTAAAGTGAACATGTATACTAAGAAACATGACCCCACTGTATTATGTTATATATATACTAAGTGAGCAGACACTAGGCAACAATCCCTAATTCCCAAATCCCACTAAGTCATTAAGTCAATTTTTCTATTCTTCTATATTGTGTATATAGAGAAACGATTCGAATTTTTTGAGTATAGAAGGAATTGGGGAATTGGCTCAAATGTTGGTTCAGAAAAGAAAGGATGATGTGTATCCCCAAGTCTATTTGTTGTTGAAATTGGCTCTACTTTTGTCTGTTGCTACTGCAACTGTTGAAATGACATTTTCAGTCATAAATATTGTGAAGAATGAACTCCGTAACCAAATGGGAGATGAATGGATGAATGACTGTTTAGTAACATACATTGAGCGTGATATTTTTGTAAGTATTAAAAATGAGGCTATATCATGCAACAATTTTAAGCAATGAAACCTCAAAAAATATTATTATAAATAATATTTGAGGATTGTTTAGCTTTGTAAATTATTTTATGAAATTTTTATTTGTAAGAATTTTTTTTCCGAGTTTGACCCCACTAAACAATCCGTCTGGATTCGACCCTGGCTGGCTCCCCTTTAAACTATGCTAAACTTGTTTCTTTGATGATTTTTGGCTAATTTCTAATAATCTTGTTCTTTAGCTTGCGATGATTTGCTGTATTGGCAGCAAATACTGTAATTGCTTAGATGATAACTGTTTGTAAAAAATATATTTAAGATTTGAATATTTATTTTAATTTAACATTACTTCCTACTATTTAATCATTTGACGAGTGACTATTAGTCCCTTAGTATGGAATTATTAGTTTCATAAAGTCATTTGATAGTTTAAAGAGGTGGCAAACGGGCGGGGCGGACCAAACACGGGCCGGGCCAAAATGGCCCTGGTTTTGGCGGGCTGATAATGTGAGGCCCGTGGTCCAGGTTGGGCCAGCCTGGTCCACGGCTTCTTCCTTTATTTTTAATTTTTTTTTACAAAATCTTGCTACACCAAAAATAGTAATAATAATAAATATTAAAAATAATAAAATAATTTATAATAAACAATAATTCTAATTACCTACATTAACTACATATATCAATCAATTAAAATTTTAATAGTATTATAAATTACTTTCAAAGTATATAATCAAATTTGATTTTTTAAAATTAATATAATTTATTTAACTTTTAAAAATAATAAATACTGCAATTAATACTAATATATAGATAATTTTAAATTTTTATAATTATATTATCTAACTTAAACTAATAATTATTAGTTTTATACTTTGAAATTGAAGAACTATTTCGAAAGTTCGTGCAATTGTAATTGTTTATGAGCGTGAGTAAAGATATATAGAGGATATATTGAGGGAATTAACATTTCCACCAATAAAATTAAAAGCGATATCAATTCCCTATACTAAATTAATTATGTTCTCCTATTACATTTTTTAAATCCACCACATATATATTTAATATTTTTGGACTTTATCTTTTTCACATGAATTTTTTTTAACTTAGAAATTATACATCTAATTTGTTTACATTTGATCATATAGTAGTGCTTTAATGTCTAATTAATGCATTACTTAATTTATTTTTGACTTAATTAAATGTCACACATGGCTTAAACATTGCGGCAAGAGTTGCCGTCTAAGGTGGCTAAATTATCTAAGGCCAGACATTAACCATGGATCTTTTACTCCTGAAGAAGATACCATTATTTTCAATCTCTATAGTTGAAGATTGTATTAAAAATAAATAGTTGTTGTAGTTCAGTTGGTTTAAACTCTTATTTATTTACTTACTAGTCTTGTGTTTACAACTCAAACGTATCAACATTTTATTTTATTTTTAAAAAAAAGTCCCGGGCCACGGGACGGGCCAAAATGGTCCGTATTTTCCTAGACTAAAAAACTGCAACCCACAGCCCGGCCCGTGGGCTTGGGTCATGTTTGCCAGGTCTTAAAATTGGAGGACTATTAATCACACATTTATAATCCCTCATAAATAGTCTTAAAATAACAAAAAATAGTCCATATGACTATTTAATTAAAGGAGTACTATTAATCCTATGATAAAATAGAATGCTAAATTAAAACAAATTGTCCAAAGGGAACACTATTTTCACATGTATTTTTGATATTTTCACATGGTTCCTTTTCACATGAAAGTGAGACCCACTGTATGCTCACGTGAGAGAAAATTACGTAAAAATATCAAAAATATATATGAAAATATATATTAATTCTAATTTCAAATATATTTTTTACAAACAAGAATAGATTGTCAAACATGTATTAGAACAAATTAATTAATGGTGTGAAACATATACAGACGTTGGTGATAGATAGTTCAGTTGAGTGAAATCCAACTCGTAGAAAAGTGGGATTTTAGTCTTAGTAGTTACTCTCTTCTAATGCTATACTTCCTTGGTCCCAAATTAAGTCTTATCTGCCATCTTGTACACATGTTAAGGTTTTTCAAATATTAAACCTATATTTTGTTCCAAGTCTATCCTAAAAATAATAAGCTGGTACTTTAGTATCAGTCTTATGATAATGAACTATGACGATAAATTTGAGGATAATCTATCATTTTATATTATTATTGATAAAATATAATTATTTTTTATTAGAAAAAGTGCGCCTAAAATAATCTCAATTTTAGAAATTACTTTTTTCTCTTTGCGCAATTAAGTAGAAAATCAACAAGTTCAATATTGATAACAAAAATAATAAATAACTATTCACAAATAAGACAATATTTAACGTGAAAACACTTAAAGACAAAAATCACAGGTCGAACTTTGAATCTCCACTATATTACTAATAATGGACTTACAATAATCATCCCAAATTTTACGTCCTAAAACTTGATGTTACTCAATAAATTAAGAGAATATAAATTTACCTTTAATTAGGTTGAGAAAGCTAATTAACTTCACCACCCAAAAACAGTCTAAGCAATAAAATCTTCAAACTTTCAATTGAACAGAGATGACACGGGATACCCACGAGTAACAAACTGCAATCCTCTCAATTTATTCTTTCGACATCTTATTGTTACCGAACTTCTCTTATGTAATAATAAGACTCTCGTAGCCTTATTTATATTACTCTTCCTAATTCATTCATAGAAATAATTTATTCTCCTAATCAAATTAGAAATCACATCTTCTTGGTCATC
Source organism: Panax japonicus (assembly GCA_020205505.1). NCBI lineage: Eukaryota > Viridiplantae > Streptophyta > Magnoliopsida > Apiales > Araliaceae > Panax > Panax japonicus. The sequence continues at coordinate 90,717 of JAINUV010000815.1, forward strand.
AGCTAATTTAACAAGTAAATCATTTTTCAACTTGTATTACTTTCATAGGTGAAGACCCACACCCAACAATCTCTCCCTCTGAACCCATGAGAGCAGGGTGTTCGGAGGGATCACCAACCACAAGTACTCCTTAATCAGAGTTAATTCTCATAAAATCTTGGCTCAACTCAAGTTTCTTGAAATTTTCAACTATCTTCATGTTCAGCTCTGTCTCATCGACATGATTTTTCTCGATCGGAGGATTTAACTCAAACTTTACACATTTTTTCTTACCAAATTATTTCACAATCGTTTTGTAACCTGGTTGTGAGCTATCACTTTCTTTCTTCACTTTTAGTACCCATTTAGAAAAGCTTTCCTCTCATGGTTCTCATGCAAGGCTTTTCTCCCATCTCGCATTGTTTTGTACCCTTTTTTTTGCCTAACATCCCTATCTTCAACACGTTTCCCATGTGTCTACATCATGTAAAGAGTATTTACCTTCTTACAGTCACCATTAAGGACCTTTTAGTGAGCTTCTACTGAACTTCACCAAAGTAACTTTTATAATCATTCTTATCAAACTTACTAGTATTGATCAAATTAAGGGGGATATCTGGAACATGTATGACTTCTCTCAACATCAATCTGCAACCATTGTTAGTCTTTAAACAAATATCTCCAATGCCTATAACATTGGATGCACTTCCGTTTCTCATCCTTACATAGCCAAAATCATCATTAATGTTGAATGTGAAGATCTCACCACGTGAAGTAGCATGAAACGAAGCACCAAAATCAATCACTCAGTCGTTAATATGACAATTGGATTACCATCTCAAACAATAGCTACATCAACATTGAATAGATACACAATTGAGTCACTACGATATCTCTTGACCTCTATTCCTCGTTAAACAAACTATCCATGACTATATATATAGTCAGCGTACCATTGGGAGCGGAGTTATCTAGGGATACAACCACCGTCTCCCAACTATCAGACAAATAGCTCAACAACAATAAAGTTTGCATCTCATCGTCAATGATCATCTTCATTGTACTTAACTAATTTATCAAACTCTGAAAATCAGTCAAGTGTTCTGTAACAGAGTTTTCATCCTTGAACCTAAAATTTACAAGCTTCCTAATCAATAAAGCTTTACTCTACGTCATCTTTCTTTCGTACATGAACTCAAATCTCTTCTAGAGAACATAGATTTTAGTTTCGGCGACAACATGATAAAACACACTTTGATCAATCCATGATCTAATCAAACCGATAGTCTTCATGTTCATTTTGTTACACTGTGTGCCACTCTTGTTTGTAAGTTTGACTCATTCATTCTCAAGTGACTCATACAAATCTTTGCAGTAAAGCAAATACTCTATTCTTGACTTCCAAATTGCATAATTTGTAGCCTTGAGTTTAATCATGCAATCTATTGTCCATCCTCCATTTAATTTGCACAAAAAAACCATAAAAATTATCAAGCACTTGATACCACTGTTTGAAAAAGTACGCCTAAATTAATCTCAATCCCAAGAATTACTTTTCTTTCTTTATGCAATTAAATACGAAATCAACAAGCCACCATTGAGAACAAAAATAATAAATAACTACAAGAAAGACACGATATTTAATGTGGAAAACCTTTAAAGGGAAAAATCACAGGTCGAACTCTGAATCTCCATTATATCACTAATAATGGACTTACAATAATTTTCTCAAGTTTGACGTCCTAAAACTTAATGTTACACAATAAATTAAGAGAGTATAAATTTACCTTTAATTAGGTTGAGAAATCTAATTAATTTCACCACCCATAAACACATCAAACAATAAAGTCTTCAAGTTTTCAAATGAGCTGAGATGACGACGCATACCCACGAGCAACAAACTGTAATCCTCTCAATTTATTCTTTTGATCGGCATCTTCTTGTTACCACCTTTTCTCATGTAATAATAAGACTCCATCATAGCCTTATTTATTCTTAATCTATTCCTATTATGCATTAGAAATAAATTTTTTTTCTAATCAAATTAAGGATCACATCTCCTTGTCATAGTCACCAACCAATCTATTAAGTAATTTTTTTTTCAATTTGAATTCCATTTATGGGTGAGTACCCACACCCAATATTTTTGTGAAACAAAGTAGTCAACAAAGTAGAATTTTTTTTGTGAAGTCAATATTTTTGTGAAACAAAGTAGTCAACAAATTAGAATTTTTTTTGTGAAGTACATGTAGTACTATTCTGGTATGTGTGTAAAGCGATAAGTTGATATCTCTAAACATTCTTCTTTATCCTTGCACAGTTGCAATGCGAAGCAATATGATCATGAAAAGTTCTTATAAATTATAAGTAATTAAAGTCAAATTCTCTCGTAACATAGGAGCAGTTGATTATAAAAAGATGGGTTATTCATAATTCAACCTCTTATATTATTTATCCTCTTCATTTCCACCCAATTCCAACCATTAACATAGTCATTGATAATAATATACCCCAAAAAACTCCCAGACATTGTGAAAGGTTAAAGTTTGGCTTATATCATATACTTTGTACATCCAACAACCTGCTGAGCATACGATGGTAGGCCCTATGAAAGATTAAGAAATATTAATTAGCAAAATTTTTATACATGATGCGTGTGGAAATCAGGCCTAATAAACTATATACTAATCATAGTGTCCAAGGACTTTAATCCAACTAACTAACCAAATCCAGCTGTTAGTTAAAAACTACGGCTGATTATAATAACAAAGAATGAATATACTGAACCTTTCCACAAGCTGTTTGAATACCTTTGGGATGCAGGATAAGGCCAACACTATTCATTATTTAATCGCGGCGAAACGGATTTTTCTTTGTTTAATCCATTCCCCCAATGGATGCAACCATTGGGAATTTCCAGCGGCTATATCAGCAGTTTTTAATATCTACAAATGTCAACTCTAAAACACTATATTAACCACCACAACCACCTTCTCAGTACCCAAAACAACAAAACAGTTAACCGCACACACATTTCTTAGCCCTTGCATTTTATCAAACACTTTCCTACACGAAGATGGGCGACATTGAAGACTCCCCTGGCAGCTCAATGCATGGAATTAGCGGACGAGAGCCAGTCCTGGCCTTCGCGGTGGCCTCACCAATGGTGCCAACTGATACTACTGCAAAATTTGATTTGCCTGTGGACTCTGAGCACAAGGCCAAAGTGTTTAAGCTCTTTTCTTTAGCTAATCCCCACATGAGGACATTCCATTTGTCTTGGATATCATTTTTTACTTGTTTTGTGTCCACTTTCGCAGCTGCTCCACTTGTCCCCATAATTAGGGACAATCTAAATCTCAAAAAAGGGGACATTGGCAATGCTGGAGTTGCTTCTGTTTCCGGGAGTATTTTCTCTAGGCTTGTAATGGGAGCTGTTTGTGACCTTTTGGGGCCACGATATGGATGTGCATTCGTTATCATGTTATCGGCTCCTACTGTGTTTTGCATGTCTTTCGTTTCGTCTGCAAGTGGATACATTGCTGTCAGGTTCATGATTGGGTTCTCGTTGGCGACGTTTGTGACGTGCCAGTACTGGATGAGTACTATGTTTAATAGTAAGATTATTGGGCTTGTTAATGGGACAGCAGCAGGATGGGGTAATATGGGTGGTGGAGCTACTCAACTGATAATGCCTTTGCTTTATGATATCATCCAACGGGTCGGATCTACTCCGTTTACTGCGTGGAGGATCGCCTTCTTTATACCTGGCTGGCTTCATGTGATCATGGGGATTGCGGTCTTAACTCTTGGCCAAGACTTGCCTGATGGGAACCTCAGCACCTTGCAGAAGAAGGGCGAGGTCTCGAAAGATAAATTCTCTAAGGTCGGTCTCTTTTATCTTTTTTTCACTCACGAAAAATGATCTCTCTTTTGAGTTTTTTGTGACGAGCTTCAGTTAACCAAATGGCAAATACTATGAAAAAACATTATTAAAAAAGTTACAAATATTTACAGAGTATGTTATTAGGCTTAATAACTAATTTTCTCTCATGTACATTCAGGTGTTATGGTTTGCTGTGACCAACTACAGAACATGGATATTTGTCCTTCTATATGGATATTCAATGGGTGTGGAATTATCCACTGATAATGTCATTGCTGAATACTTCTATGACAGGTTAGTGCTTTTAATTTATTTTCCAATCATTACACTTTTATTAGAAACATAGAAAACAATAAACAAACTCAAACCAACTATGGATATGAATATGTGACAGGTTCAACCTAAAGCTACGCACTGCTGGAATTATCGCTGCCACCTTCGGCATGGCTAATCTTGTGGCTCGCCCCTTCGGTGGATACGCTTCCGATGTCGCCGCAAGAAGGTTCGGCATGCGGGGCCGGCTGTGGACTCTTTGGATTCTACAAACATTAGGTGGTACTTTTTGCATCCTCCTTGGCCGCTCTAATTCACTTCCCATTGCCATAACAATGATGATCATTTTCTCGGTCGGAGCACAAGCCGCCTGTGGAGCAACTTTTGGCATCATTCCTTTCATTTCTCGACGATCCCTAGGCGTTATCTCCGGCATGACTGGTGCTGGAGGAAACTTTGGCTCTGGACTAACTCAGTTGTTGTTCTTTACGAGCTCGCAATTTTCGACGGCGACAGGGCTAAGTTATATGGGGATCATGATTGTTTGTTGTACTCTTCCTGTGACACTAGTTCATTTTCCACAATGGGGGAGTATGTTTTTCCCACCAACAAAAGATGTTGTCAAAGGTAGTGAGGAACATTACTATGTTTCAGAGTGGACCGAGGACGAGAAGAAGAAGGGAATGCACCAGGGAAGTGTCCGGTTTGCGGAGAACAGCCGATCGGAGCGTGGCCGCCGTGTTGCTTCTGCACCGACTCCGCCGAATTTGACACCAAGCCATGTTTGATTATACTGAAGCAAACATACAACAGCAAGAATTTGGAGGCTATAGTAGCCACTGCCATTCATGTAACAAAGAAAGTTCTAGGTGATATTAATAAGAAAAGGTACTCTGTTTTTTTGGTTCAGACTTGTCCTGAATCAAAGATTTCAATGTAATATAGATTTGAATGTTACTTATTATATTCATATTATATTCATTTGGACGGAGCAAAAACCACTATAATTATAACTTCATAAGAATTTTTTTTTATTTGACTAGACTAAAATACAATTTGTGTTGATGAAGTTTGCAATCAATGTTTAAAACGTATCTAAGTACACCCGAGGTTCTTTCTCTAAACAAAATGGACATTTCAATGCTTTCAACCTTTCATTATGCACCCGAAAGTTGTATGTAAACAAAATGCACCCTCACTTTTTGGTGCAAACTATATTTTTTTTAAATGAAAAAAGACTTTAGGATGAACTTGGATACATTTTAAACATGTGTGCAAACCTCAACAATACTACAAACTTTGCAAACTATAATTTAGTCATAAATCTAGGATAATTAAGTATTGCTGAAAGTTTAGTGTTGCTCAAACAATTATAAAAATTGCTGCTAAATATATATTTGCTCAACAATTTTATTTTATTCCAAATAGGTTGCAACCCATTGAGATTTGTGAATTTGTGATTGATCCAATATACTTGATCATTTTCACAATGAATGGTGGGGATAATGAGTTCAAGACATTTTTATTTGTGATTGATCCAATATACTTTATCATTTTCACAATGAGTGGTGGGGATAATGAGTTCAATACATTTTTATAAGAACCATTTTAGAAGAAATGTGTGATACCCATGTCACAGCATTCCACAAACATTCCCAAGCGGCCATTAAGAGAAGGATTTGCCAAAATCAACAGGACATCTATCTCAGCAACTAAACAAACATTGTCAAAAACAACAGGACTAGGCCATAATTTTTTTTTTGTATATTGAATCTCAAGATCCCAACTAAAAATTGCAGCAAAAAGATAATAACCATATTAAACTATACAATCTCAACTGCCACAGGAATGAGAGTATTTCATTCATCTTGTGTTTGTTTCTTGATTACATTGGAAAAATCTACACAAAGATAAGTTCTTTCGAACGCGAAATTGTAGCAAAAGAAACACAAGCGTTCGATAACCCACAGCCATAAAAAACAACACCAGTAAGTTTTCCCACTTGGACTTGCTCTCTTCAGAAGTATCATATACGTTCCGAAGAGCCTGATACCCTGATATGCTCCGTACCTGCCCAACTGCAAAAGATATTCCAATGTACTCGTTCTCCAAGAGCCCCTAAACACAAACATGTTTCAAAGATTGTAAGAAGAACTGAACATCATTGAGACAACAAGAAGCAAGGTTGTAGGAAATCCAAGACTCGGGTACCATTTGATAATGTTTTTGTTAGTACTCCCTACATCCCACTACAAGTGACTTCATTTCCAATTTTTGGATATTTGGAAGTCCCAACTAACGTGATTTATTTCAAGGATTCACATGGATTTGAATAATTTACCCGGCCATACTGCCATTTACATCTCTGTGGGTCCCACTACCACCAGGGGAAGTATAACTTTATCTTTTTTATAAAACAACTTGCTTGAAAGGGCATAATGGGCAGTAACCCAACCACTGATTTTTTGGACGGAGGGAGTAGACTTTATTGCTATATTTGGTAGAAAAGGATAATACTAAACGAAAGCAAAATCAAAACCTTCAAAAGTTCATCAAGCAATACCTCTAGTTAAAAAACAACATAATAGAAAAGGCAAGGACCACATCTTAATTGCATCTGCTACTTTTTCTCACTTACTCCAGAAAATTTGCAATTACTGAAGTGAGAAAACAAGTGAAACAGGCACTTCTTCCCAGTAATGTGGTTATGGTTCATAATCAGAGTTTTAAGTTCATGCAAAAAGATTAGAGTCATATTGTTGGTGTCTTCATTGTATAGTAACATGACTAAGAAAAATATTTAAACTTGCCTGAACAGAGTAAGTATGGAAAGCAATGTAGGATACTGGATACATCCATACGGGTCCAGGCAAAGCACTTCGGATTCTAAAATACCCAGCAGAAAGAATCATCACCACCTAAAACACAGAATGAATGTTAATCTAAATATTAGGTCTTAAAAGATATATGCTGATTGATGACTAATAAAATGTATCTGTATACACATTACAAAATTAAGAACAGTACAAAATGTTCCCAAGTAATCTTAACAAACAATTCCAGAGCTAATAGAAGTGTGGAGCATTTAGAGGGTTAGCCCCCCCACCCCCCACCCCACCCCCGAGCCCCCCAACATCCCCCCAACTTCTTCCCAAGCATGTGAACCTACGCATACACACGGCATGCATGCAAAAGTGATGCTTACAAAACGAAGAATACATGTGTGAGGTAGCATATAACTCACATGTATGGAGACTAATGTTAGGATACTCCAGAAAATATCTTGCCAAATGGAAGTAATAAACAGCACCAGTCCTTCATTTACTAAGAGGCACATGAAGAAATTCAGCACAAAGTACATCAACAAGCTGAACTCGTCTTGCAGCCCTATCAGGAAATAGAAGACCAGACTAGATGAAATGGAGATCAGAAACATGAAAGGAATACTGGAGAAAAGTTGCCCCAGTAAGAAAACTAATGCCCCTGAATGCCGGTTGGACTCTTCACAGGCGTATATCTGCATGATAAAAAGGGAAGCAATTAATTTGAGGTAGACATTAAGTGAAGCAACTATCCAGCTTCTTGTAAAATAATATAAGTAGATGAAACGGGTTGTTATAACAAAAAAAAATTATACATGACACAGTTCATACATGTGATTTGTTTTCCCCAAATTATGTCCCATGCTTCCTATGAGTTAGAACAAAGTTCTCCAGGAAGAGTGAAACTGTGAACCACATTATTTTTTGTACTCCCTCCGCCCCACAATATTGAGACAATTTTTTTAGTACGTGTGGCACGGATTTTAAGACATGTCAAAATTATATTTAATAATTATATTATTAATTTTTTTGTAAAATAAATAAAAATATAACATCTAAATATACCAAAACATATAAATAAACATAAAAATGTAATATTTAAATATGTTTTTGGTTCATCTTAAATTCTGTGCCACATACCAAAAAAAGTGTTTCAATAATTGTGGGACGGAGGGAGTATAACATGAGTAGCTTTTAAAACGATCTACATGGTTCAGGAGTTATCCAAATATAATCAGTCCTCGAGTCAACTATCTGCAAGTTGCACACTTGTAAACTGGGATGCCATATCAGCCCAACATTAACAGTAAAAAGCAGCTAAGTACAGCCAGAAAGACACGAGTTCTTAAATGACTGGTATCTCTCTCTCCCTTCTTTTCAATCATTCTCCCACTATCTGAACTTCAAATTTTTGCCAGTAACTATGTAATTGTTTTGCAAACTAGTAATGAAAAGGCTATTGCTTGGCCAGGTGAAAGCATATGGTCATCAGTATCTGCCCTTGCAAATGTAGCAATTCGCATGCTGCTTGAACATGAAAAAAAAAAGTGCCCTCCATTACCTTGACTTCTTTTATCTGTGCAGGTGCTCCAGCAATGCTTAGAAGTGAACTAAATGAGATAAATACAAATATTGCTGCAACTCTAGTCTGCAATTACAAAGATGAAGTATAAAGAATTGGTCAAGCATTGGAAATTAACAGTAATAACAATTGCAATTAGATCATGACAAAAAGATCATGCTCAAAATAATAATTTTCATCTTTAAGTAACCCGCGTGATTGAAATATGAAGCGTTCCAGTTCCAAATGCAGGACCATCTAACATTTTCTAGAATTCTGTTACCTCTACCCATTAAATTGGAGAAATAAACACACTTTAAGGGTATTTTCGTCCGAACAAGTCAGCCTCCATCTTTCCTCCAGACATAATGGCAAATGTTCAGTCAAAATACCCTTCACATGTGTTCATTTTCCCAATTTAGTGAGGAGAAGGTCCAACATAATTGTAAAAAATTAGTACATGATGGAGGACATTGCAAAAATTAGAACATCATGAAAAATGGAGCACATTGCAAATGTAGTTAAACATGAGTCAGTTTTGCAGATTACCCTTTTCCAGGAAATATAATTAATTTCATAACATTTTTTTAAAAAAAAACTTTTGGTTTACAAGACTAGATGTTAAAAGAAATATAAGGATAAAGATGCTGTAAGCAAATAAAAAAGTAGCTTAGGTAGTAAGGAGGTGGCCTTTTATACAACAGGTCAAGCGTTCATTCTTGGTAGCTTAATATTTGAAGCTAGTAAACAACTCGAACGGGTTAAACCAAAATGGGATACATGGTTTAGCAGACCCCACCCTCCCCCCACCCTCGCAGGTCAATCAGATCCTACAGGGTTAATTGCCCAAAGGTCCACATGATGACCCAGACCAATCTACGCCTGGTTCACCCGGTCACACGCTTGGCCCTGTCGATTTTGATAAGGGATAAAAGAGTGTAGTCCTCACCATCCACTGATCTCCCACAACCTATATCCCCAGAAGTCTCTAGACCCAAACAGAACCCAGAAGATGAATAACTAAATATCGAGTAAAGGAAAGCAACAATGTTCAAATTTTGACCTCAATCACCTCGTTAGCACATAATGCCAAATATTATGCACTAGGGTTTAGGATTTAGGGTTTATGCAGGGGCTCAATCAAAGCAGGTTATGATAGCACAAACTTCAACAACAAGTTACACCACACATCACAATTAATGCATACAATAGTTTCACAACCAGTTTCTTAGGTTACCATTTAGTGTCTTGAAATGATGAGAAGTCGTTATAATGATGAAACTCACCCCAACAGACGACAAGGAATGCCCTAAACCAGAAAATGCAGTACCAATGCATAGTGTAAGAAGCATATAGAGGATCAGTCGAAGCCAGTAATATTTCCACTCCCTTGACAGAATCAATAGTGATCTCCAAGTCAAGACTATAGTACGTGTTGCACTGGTAGCCTTTCCCATGCTTTTGAGAGACGACCCTTCCTGTAACAACAGTTGCATGTAATACATGACTTCGAGAGGATCATTATTGTCAAAAGCTACAACACAAACACTAAGGTAGGCATCTCCTTGAAGCAGTCATGTATATTAAAGCACAATTGAATAAAAAAGAATCCATAAAAAGAAGGCTGATAGTACTTGGAAGAAGATTGTGGATTTCTTTTTTCCCTTTTTTTTTCTATTTTAGGATTTACGCTGGATATTGCTCTTTTTTTGGCAATCTAACATGAAAAAGAAATTCAAGATGAAAAGGAAAAGCACATATAACAAAGGACTGAAGCACACAGCATAACTGATAACAGACATTTATAAATTAAAAAGGGTAACAAAGCTTAGCGCCAACTTTTTTTAATACATGAAAGTAAGGGAAAAACACTAAATACACACACATACAGACCCTTTTTAGAGCCATGACACACTTGTAAAGGGTGACCAGATGAAGGTTCTTGATAATCAAGGACAATCACTTTCTAATTATATTATTATTAGATATTTTTGTTAAATGGAGGGGATATTTTATAATTAGAAAATTTTAATATCTAGTCGGGTTAGTTTAGTCCATTGGTAAATTTCTTATTCCCCAAGTAAAATTAAGACTTGGTTCTCTTTAAATAGTGATACAGTCTCCACAAGCACAATAAAGAACATTGATTATTGACATTCAGAATTATTTCTATTTATTGCGATCGATTTACTCTTCTGCAATTGAGGATCCTAGGGGTAGTGGACCGCGGAAATCACCCTAGTTAAAGTTTTCCTTGTTTTCCAGTTATTTTCTAAAATGTCAATTCTTCGTAGTCTTGTCCTACATCAGATCACACAGTCGAGCATTACATTGTAAAATAGGAGTTTCCACAATCTACAATTCTCTTGTGTCATAGACAAGCCTGGTTTTAAGCAAGAAATAGTAAATTATAATAAAATATACCTTTTCAGTGAGCTTTAGTATCATACTCTCAACTGCAGCAGCATCTGCGGATGACTTATAAGTTGCTTCAAGGGTACGGATTGCAACAGCAGTGTCCATATTGACCGAGGAAAAATCTCCATTGTCGTCCTGTCAAACATGGCCAGTTAGTGTACAACAAAATAAGAAAGAAACTAATTGTGGCAAAATCTCTAGCTTGATTTATAGTTTAAAACCTAAGGCCCACAAGCATAAGAACATAATATGCCTATAAAGTATAAACTGCAAATAGAACAAAAATAATCACAGATCGAACAACAAAATAATTATAATAGCAAATCACCATTTAATCTTTAAATTGTAGATCAAGTTCAACCCAGCAGATGAGTGATGCTAAACCCTTATCTCACTACTATAAATACATCCATTGTGAACAACATAAGTCGTCAGCATATCAGAAGCAAATACCTGCCAATTTTTGCACATTGCAATGATTCTGTCGAAATCCGTATTTATTGCGCGCAAAAAGTGATCCGAAGGACTTTGCATAATTGGGCAAGGGAATCCAGCATTTGAGAAGTGCTGCAAAAGAACAGATGTTAAACTTTGATGTTAAACTTTAAAAAATTTGAATTTACAACCAAGGACAATCACAAGGAAATCAAATTTAAAGCATGTGATCAGTATCTTATTTTTTCATCTTATTGGAAAAAAGGATGATATAATATATCATATCAATTTAGCAACAAAGAATGATGGTATCATATTGTCAATCAATGTTATCAAGTGTTTCAACATTTAAGTAAATGCGTATATAATAGGAAAGGAAAGCAAGTTCTTCATTCTTAGGAAGAAGGATATTCTCTACAGATGTATTACCTGCAAACAAGCCAATGTTTCTCCAAAAAACAGTGTATTTCCATTTGAAAGCAGACAAATTCGATCAAAGAGGCCAAAAACTTCTGTGCTACTCTGGTTAATGGTAAATATAAGAGTACACCCTGTACTGGCTAGTTTCTTCAATGTCACCATCATCAGAAGTGCAGATACACTGTCCAGTGAAACATTAAGATCTAGTTAAATAGGTTTAAACCCAATGTTATTAATTCAACAGGTATAACTCAACAGGCAGTTGTATAAAATGGGGCCTACCGAAAAAAAATTCACAATATGCATTTCCAACCCACAATGCACTTAGGCAAATCAATTAGGAGAACATATATGGAAATTAAGGTAAAACATAATCAGATACACAATACAAGGTTGGTTCTGCAGAGGGAAACTGAAAGGAAGTGTGGCAACGTAAAAAAAAAGGATCTTCATTATTTGATCCAAGATCAAATGGTAACTACACGAAAATATAAAAAATTCTCTAGATAAAAAAAGTACGAAGTTCTAAACATAACAAAGGAACAATAGTATATTTCCTTTTAATTCACTTGTATGTTTTTAGAGAATATTTTAGTCCTCTCAAAAATATTATTGCAGGAAATCAAAAAGTTTCTTTCATTATCCTACTTCCATATGAGGATTACCATTTATGATTTAAGTACTTGCACTAAATTCAATCTATCAAAACAGAGCGTGCAAATCAAGAAATATGTTAATCAAATGGTGTTGAGTTTTCTGACTAGCCAGTGATGTTACAAATACATAAATAAAAATGTGTGTGACAGGAAGAATAAACGCATCTAATTTAGTTATTTTAGTAGAGTTAAACGTGAACAGTTACACTTTCCACTACAGTGTCTGAACAAAGTAGATAGTGCTGCATAAGGCCACACACATACTATATATCACTCTTTGGCCATGGAAGCGTTTAGAGGGTTGCCTACAACTTAATTTCAAAGGGATTGAAGGGATATTTTGCATTAGAATTGTATGTATTTTATGGAGACGGATATCCTGGGAGGATTCCTCGTCGTTCTCACCTTTTATACCACTTCTTCATTCTAATTAAACTGTCTTTTTTTCATCCAAAAAAATAAAAAAGAAAAAGAAATATAAACAAATTGTAATCTTGTAAATAACTAAAAAGACTTGCAAAAATTTGATTGTAGAACATACAACTAAACATATACACAATATGATGATGCCCAAGAAAATGTAGTTTATAAAAATGTGTATTCTAATGTGAATGTGCAACTAGTTCAGACAAGGTTTCTTTTTAACTGTGGAGAGCAAATATAGATTGTTATTTAATGCGATTTCACATGCCTTTTCTACAATGAAGAAAGTGCATTAAAATTTACAGTTCATACTCAAATAATCCAGAAATTAGTCTAACAAGAAGTTTGACCAACCCAGGTTTTCATCCCACACCATTGATCATAAACCAACAGAGAATTTATTGTCTAGTTGTTATCCGCAAGTTTTTCTAGATTGTTTGCAAAAATCTCAGTTTCTGAATGCATACTAATAAATGTAGAAATACTAGATGCTAATATGTTACCTCAACTATCAAGTAAGTTGGTCGCTTTTATGTTTAGAAACAGTGAATCCCTAAGAACTATAGACATATTAAGTTCCTTAAAAATCTCTTGTTTAAAAAGTTATCAGTTACTTCCAAATCTAATGGGGTAGGAGGAACCTGTCAAGATGATAAAGAGGCTCATCTATAAATAAGACATGTGGTCTCATCACAAGCTCCCTGGCAATGCTAACGCGTCTTCTCTCGCCACTAGGAAGACCCTTCATGTAACAATGGCCACCTATGAGCTTGTTCGCATAATCTCCCAGTGACATAGCAAGGATAGCATCCTCTACCACATTCTTTTTCTGACAAAAGAAGCCAGGAAGCTGAAGCAGTGCTGAGTAGTAAAGGAACTCGCGCACAGTTAGAGATCCAATAAGTGTGGTTTTCCTTTCAACAAATCCCTGTGAAGTTTCAAGAGAATACAATGTCAATTTTGTAATCCACAAAATAATATTATAATAACCATTAAATCAACAAACTGCATCCCCACTGTGAAGACCAAGTGTTGAGTGTCGAGCACAATCTTCCATCCAGAAATTAAAATAAGTAAAATGTGACTTATCGATCCCAAAATAATAATAATAATAACCCATAAGTTAACAGTGAAAAGAATTTTTTGAATATTCCACAACTTCTAAATGTTGCAATCTATTAAAACCTCGAAAAAAAAAGCAAACTAAAAGAAGAGGGAATATCAAAAATTTGATCTTTCCTTATATCAGACCTACTAGCGTGGTGGGCCTTTAATTAATCAAGTCCTCTGATTATTAGATTCCTATTAGAGTAATATATAGATTAGTTATGCATAGATTTGTATGATACCTCTGTTTTATTCAAATATTTTATGGTTAATAGTTTAGGGCATTTTCATATATCAATGTTTGCTGGACATGGGAAGTAGCCCACAGTTATTATTTTGTTAGCATATTTATTATCAGGGATTTTTTTTAGGTATTTAATAATTCCTACACAGATTTAGTATCAAGAGTATTAAGAGCAATTGTAATTGTTTTCTTTCCTCAATTTACTTTTTTTTTAAGCAAAATTTTGTAGTACTTTCTTTCTATGTTACATAGGGATGCCTCATAAATCCAAAGTCTCCACAGAACCAGATTTATGAGATGCAAGGGGTGAGGATCATGCAACTAATTTGCTAGGTCTGCTCATGCTTAATCCAATGTCTGGAGAGGCCCAATCCCTAACTGTTTGGCGATAATTTTGTGGAAATAAAACACTATGTAAGCAATCCTTGGTACACATAACTGCATTATGATGTTAGAAAACAACTCAATTTATTGGGACACATACGATATTGTTTTATTAGGTAGAAATTGGAAATATATTAATTTCATTACAGGAAACACGCAGTTCCATACAAATACACTTCTGCTATGTATGGCAACTCAATTCAAGCTTTGAATTAAAATTGAAAGCACATTTGCAATTCCCTAGAATTAAAATTTGGCACTCAATTCCAATTTCAAGGGTTGGAATTTCCTTGCCAAACATTGCTTCGGGAAAAATCTACACATACTAACATGGAAAAAGCCCAAATGGAAATCACATAAAAAAACAACATAAATAGATATTCATATGATGACAACAAACATGTGGCATGTTTAGAACTTACATAGGACCCGTATGGTAGGCGAGACTTTGTCCCATTCACGAAAACCTCGCCATACATTTTGGCAGAATCTTCCAACCTTCCTAATTAGAAAGAAAAAACAGGTGCTTTTAGATTTTATTCAGCAAATTGGAAATGATTAGAAATCATGCCAATTAAATTGGTTTCTAGTATGACAATCAGTTGAATACTACAAACCTGCAAGGGCTCTCAAGAGAGTTGATTTCCCAGACTTTGCAGGGCCCATGATTACCGTCATTGTCCCAGGTAATGCGTAACCATTTGAACTTTTCACAACCCTATCCGAGTACTTCCTTTTTCCCTTTACAGTAACAGTCAAATCCTTCCATGCAACAGACGCCCCTGCAATCTTTCTTGCAACAACTGCTCCGTCCGGTAACAGCGGTGATGGCAATGACCCACTATTAAGCTTTGATAGAGACGGGGAGACTGGGGTGGTCGCCGCATTAATGGAGTCACCTCCTTCCTCCAACCTAACCTCAATATCAGTTTCATCCCAATCAGGTGAATCCTCAAATGATATGGGTTGTCTAAGTGAACCCGGTTTCCGTAAATAGAAAAAATTACTGGAGGGCACCCTACTTGCAGGACTACTCGCAGAAGATGACGAAGACCTATAGTTATCTGATTGGGACTGTATTTCTTCCATTGAACTTTCTACCAGAAATTACTTCTTCTTGGCAAGCTCTTACAATTTTACATCATCAGTGATTTCCAGAACCAATGAACATCAATAATATTAACTGAGCAGGAAAGTCCTGCATCGACCATTTCACAAAAAAACAAACATATATGGTATAGAAATTCAATTCAGAATGGCTAAGATAAATATATTTGCGTGGGAAAGAAAACAAAGACTATAAGAACTTCTGAATCTTATGTATCTATGTTATTAATAACCCACACAAGTAACCAATAAAATTGTTAAAAACTAGTATAAAGATCCTCATTTTAGCTTCCCCAACGATCAAAACAACTCAATTAAACATAACCCAGCAAAACCCAAAACCTCAGTAATATATGAGAACAATGTAAGATAGCCACTGCCCATTTGGATTTACAAACTTTGAAGACCAAAAATGAAGTTCAGCAAGAAAATACCCATAGAATCCCTAAAAGTTGTTAAATGAAATCAAGCTTCAAAATGGGTAAACTAAGCCCTGAAAGAGAGTGAAGTAAATAGGAGGGAGAGAGAGGAAAAAAAAAACTCACCTGGATCTGAATGAGAAAGACACTGAGACAGTGAAGCGAGTGGAGAAATGAGTGCGAGAATGATCGAGTATGAAGTGTAACTCTTAAGCTCGGATTGTTGGTAGAATAATAAAAGAGGGAGGAAGAGGATCTTTTGACCCGCTTTTTACGTTTTGGTGTAATGCTTTGTGTTGTGTTGGCATCCTCCTCTTTGATTATTTGAAAAATAAAATGAAGAGAAAATAAAGACTTAAATAAGCTCCATTCTAAAATAATAAAAAGTTTATCTTATATATTTTGGAGAAGGGGAGTATATTTTTTATATAATACTCCATCCGTCCCAAATTAATTGTTCAATTTTGACCTTTTTAAGTCAAATTGACTATTTTTAGAATTAATAATTAAGCATATATAAATATATTTCTAAAATTATAAAAATTAAGATTAGTAATAAATTGTATATACTTTCTTTTGATTATAATCTCTTCACCTATATTTTAGCAAAAATAGTAAAAAGATTAGTTTTAAAAATGGTCAATTTGACTTTAAAAAGTCAAAACTGAGCAATTAATTTGGGACGGAGGGAGTATAAAGTTTTAAAAGAAATATTCATAATTTACAATATCGTAAGGTTATTTTATTTGAACAAAATAAAATAAAATGAACAATAATATTTCAGGTACTTGAGTTGTAATTTTCTCGTGAGATTTTATTGCTTGAATTGATATTATATTTAAAATAAATTTTGAGTGTAAAAGAACTATTGGAGAAATTAATTTATTTATTTATTTTTGAGAATAATCTATTTTTTTAGAATTTGATTTGATTGAGCGGAGCCTAAGGAAGGAGTTAATAATAATAATAATTTAATAAAAGTAAGGATGAATATTTTATTTTTATTTCTTAAGTGGGGTACTATTGTACTTCCACTTTTCACTTGTGAATTCAAGGAAGGATATGATGACAAAATTAGATGAATAATATAGAATAGAAACATAAGTATATAACAAAAGAGCAATTATTAATGAGAAATGAACTAAATCACAATTACAGAAAATCTTAATTAAAAACTAACTTATTACTACTTAAACAGTGATTTTCAAATTTGAATCAAAAAGCAATTTATGGAGCTGATAAAAATAGTCCATCCCAGATCCGATAATTATGTATGCCTGAATGAAGAAGATCCATTTTTGAGCTAGTAGACAAAATTATGTATAATAATTAATTGTGATAATTATCAACATCTCTTTCTTCACCTCTCCCTCCTGGATGTTGCTTCAAAATCAATTTTTTTCTTTTCTTTTCCCCCAAATTTCCAAATTAGGGCTTCAAGAACATTATAATTTCATTGAGTAGCATAATTATGATTAGCACATGTGAAATAATTATGATGTTGAATTGATGGATACATCATACATGCATGTAAAGGGACGCTGGTCGGAATTTATTTTTTTTATTTTTAAATTTTCATAACTCCCTCGTAACGCTAGCTCCTCTCAACAACCGTGTCACTCAAAATTGTCAAATAATATTTTATTTTTTACATGTATTTAAATAATATTTAAATTATTAAATTGCGTAAGAATTTCAATTTTAATAAATTTTATAAATTATTTGAAAGTTATAAAAAATAAAAATAAAAATATTTCACCATAAGTCTGTTGCCTCAGAAGCAATATTCCATCACAAAATATCACCAAAAACTAAATAAATTAAATTTTCTATTGATTTCAACCTACTATACGTCTACGTCCATCAAATGTCTATACATCTGACAGATAATAATAGAATTAGGCACTTCTTTACACTAACATTTATTCAATGCAAACTTTTCTAAGCAATTATTCCTCAAGTTCGGAGTTCATTCTGTAATGACCTAACTTAATTAATTCAATTCCGTAGCAATTGTAATCGGACAAGTCTTAATAATAGAATTTATCAAGTGAAATTTGACAAAGAATTAGCAAAAAAATAGAATAAGGAAAAGGGAAAAGAGAGAATAATAGAGAGAGAAGAGAGAATTGGGGAAAAAGCAATAACAAATTTTTATTCATTAGCTATTTTCAATTGTGAATGATTTTCATACATATACTCTCATCTCACTCACACCACAGCAAATAAGAAAGGACAATGATGACCCAAAAATTACAATTGAAAAGACTGAAATACCCTCTAACTTATATTTCTATATCCCTGTATATCCCTTACATTCCCTGCTCCTCAAAAACACCCTTGCCCTCAAGGGTGGGGTTTATCACAAACAAAAGACTGAAAATATGAGAACGACAAATACCACCTATACTAGAAACTCCTTGACTTTCAGTAGCTGCAGATTGTTTGTTGAATTCATGTAACTGCTAATGTTGAGCTCATTTTCAGCACTACCACATAGAGTAACTATTTCACCAAGGGAATTATTCTTCTCCATAACCACAACCACCAACTTGGTCTCAATTAATGCTATACCATTACCCCATCTGCTGACAACCTCCTTGTCTTCAAGGTGACATTTAAGAGTGTTTCTGCATTCTTCAGCAATGAGTAGTAATATTATCCCCCCGGATCAAATATAACACCCTAATACAGGCCACTTTCTTTTAATTCGGATGTCCAGATGTTGTCATTCCTCTTCATGCTTGGCCCTCGCTTAGTTACCTCACAGTATGTGGATTCTTTTCCATTTCCATGTGTTATCTTTATTTGTTGCACCGTGACATCATCCCTAATAACCCACACATTCTTTGTTGACCCACGCATGTTAACTAGATCATTAATATTTGTGGTCCTAGTAGATATCATGGTTGTATCAGTATAAAAGAAGGGAGACATCATAAGGCTATGAAATTCTTCTGGTGCCAAACACATATCAGGAACTTACATAGGCACCATGGTGAATCTCTTGAAGGTGTTTGTACTAAAATAAAAAGATACGTTCACCACTAGTATGGTATTCACGTAAGAAATATCATCTTCACACACAACCTTAGATTGATTTTGTTCAAAAGCACTCCTCATCTCTATTGAAAATTGAACTCCAAGTGTGAAGTACAACCACCAAGGGGAAAACCCACGATGATTCCACTTAGTTCAAACATAAGACTCAACACAGATATTAGCATATAGAGTAGAAAATGCAACCTCGTTTATGAAAACAAACTCATTTTTACCTTCAAAATCATGCCAGTAAAGGAATTGCAGAAAGAAGAGCTCACCATGAACAAGGTACTTCCAGTGTGTTGTCTTTCCGAAATTCTATTTTAATTTCTTCCTTTTTTTCCTCAATTAGCATTAGTATTGAAACCATCAAATATTGTACCTTTAATTGTAAGACCCCAACTTTTATGAATAAAGATGAATTTTCTATAATTATCATTTTTGAATATTATGGAATAAATTTGATATAATGTTATAGTTGTGGGTAATATTTATAAATTTTGCAAAGTACGCAAGTTGTTATATAATATTCGATTGGTTAGGGAATATTCGTACGACGGCACAATCATTGGTGGACCCCACAACAGAATTATTGTCGGATTGAGAAAACGACAAAAATATTTTTATGAAAATAACGGCGGAAGTTTTACTGTTGATACTGTTGAACTACTCGGTAGTAAAAGTACAGTAATACGCGTGGTTGCATAGTAGCACACAGTATTGATTATTAATGCTTATGTGAGAAGTCACTCAGTTTAATTCAATTATTGTCGATATTTTATATGTTATTAAATCAATAATTGAGATGACGAAGTTGTTAATATTATTATTTGTATTATTAACGATGTCTAAAAGTTCTACCAAGAAGAGGTTTGGACACCTAATTGCGCGCCAATAGGGAGAAATCCTTATTGAAAATCCCCCTTTTTCTTGGGAACGACTTGATCGATTAATAGTGTGAATAATAATAATGATGATGACGTTTTGTTTTATTCGTATTATTAACGTAATAAAATAGAAAAACTTTTTATATAAAACAGAATATTTTTATAAAGTTATTCGTTTTATTAGGCTAATAGTAAAATCTTTTTATATAAAACAAAATACTTTTATAAAGTTATCTGTTTTATTAGACAATAATTAGAATATATTATATTTTATTATGCATAGTATTTGCATAGTAAAATCTTTTTAAAAGTTAGTCGTTTTATTAGATTATAAATATAATATATTATATTTTATTTAAAAGATTTTACTTTAAATATGGACTGTCCGATTAAAGTAAATCAATCTGGACCGTTCATGGATTGGTTACTATTCATTCCATTCTTCTATAAATAGAAGCTCATTCCTTCATTATTTCTTACGAATTCACTGAAACTCTAGAGAGAGAAATTATAGAGAGAAAGAAGAAAAATATTCTGCTACGTCACTACTCCGATATCAAGTTTCTTTTACGGTAAGGGGTATTATTTCTTTTGTATTCATGAAGAGAACTTCTATTATTCCATCTTTATTATTCTGTTGGAATAACTTGTATACGCGGATTACCCTATACTTGGTGAAATTCTTCTATATTCCATTCTTTATTATTCTGTTGGAATATCCTGTCTGTGCTTTACGCCGGACCTGATTCCGTCTTTATTATTCTGTTGGAACATCCTGTTAGTGTGAATTTCACATGACCTGGTTCCGTCATTTAGTATTCTGTTAGAATAACCGGTCTATGCGAAGTACCGCATGCATAATGATTTATGTTGTATTCCATTCTTTATTATTCTGTTGGAATATCCTGTCGGTGCGTATTACGTCTGACCTGGTTCCGTTATTTATTATTCTGACGGAATAACCTGTCTATGCGAAGTACCACATGCATGGTGATTTTTTTTGTTATTCCATTCTTTATTATACTCAGTTGGTTAAAGTTTTGACTTCTACACTCCATGAAATTAGTGGAATATTCTTGATATTTGCGCTTCATCCAGTATCTTTTCATGGAAATATTTTTTTGAGCATTCTTGAATTTTACTTTACAAAGAAGTATCATGTTAACAATTTGGACGTTATTAGTTCATGAATAAATTAATTCTTGAACTTGTTTTATTGAATTCTTATATCATTGTCATCATCCTCACGTTTATATTATTTTTGAAGTCATCTGTGGCCTGTAGTGCATAGATGGACTTGGTATGATTATGACCAGAGATTATTCGGTGTAATCATGACCGTAATATTACAAATGATGTGGTAAAAGTCCTCATTGGCCCGAAGTGCATTGATGGACAGTTGTTGGTATGATCATGACTATTGATAAATACACAAATATCCTTGGCTTGTAGTGCATGGATAATTTGTGGTCATGACCCTAATGAATATCCTTGGCCGTAGTGCAGGGATGATGTGAATTATTTATTAAGCTGAGTCTCAACGATAAAAGTGATGAAAAACCTTTTAAAATCATAAAAGATAATAGATTTTATTCTCTACTTGACTCTTTTAATGGATTGCATGTTCCGCTGCAGTTAAACTTGATGTCTATTGTATTTTATCTGTTTAACACTGTTGATGACTAATGATAATTTATTCTGCATTATCTTAGTCATAATATTTCTTACTGGGCTAGTTGAGCTCACCCTTTCTTTCACTGTTTTCTTCAAGAAATGAAAACGTAGCCGGGACTAGTCGGGGAACGGAGTGATGGTCCGAGATGGTGTCTTAGTA
Source organism: Panax japonicus (assembly GCA_020205505.1). Taxonomy (NCBI): domain Eukaryota; kingdom Viridiplantae; phylum Streptophyta; class Magnoliopsida; order Apiales; family Araliaceae; genus Panax; species Panax japonicus. Next base: position 112,614 of record JAINUV010000815.1, read on the forward strand.
GTCCTCACTATTCTGTTAAATAGTGTGATAATAAATGTAATGAGGACTAAATTGAGTGTGAATATTGTCTAGATGACAATATTTGTAATAAAATTCACAGCATGTATTTTGTCGTATTTTCCACGACTGTTGTATAATCAAGTTGTATTTGAATTTAGTACCATGTATTTGGCGACTCAAAATGGGTGATGTATACCTATTTTGGGGGCGTCATATTAATGATTTGAATTTTCTTGTTTGTATAACAACCCTTGTATAAAAAGATAACGTCAACAATGAATACAAAAGGCATATAGCATGTATGTGGTTGAACCACTTCAAATAAAAACTTCAGAACATTGTAGCTTTCTCTTTGATTCTGCTCTTGATATTCCTCGGGTTTCTGAGCTATAATATCTTGTTGTTCCTGCTTCATGCTTGAGTTGTCTGCACTATTAGAATGGTTGTCTGCATTGTTACTTGAGTTGTCTACATTGTTAAAATTCTCAACTAATGCCATCTTGTCCAATATAAATTAATTTTGGACCTTTGTCTTGAATTACATCAACACCCATTCCTTGCCCATTGACTACTTGTGGGCCATTTGGGACAAGAAATGAAACACCAAATGGACGAAGCCCACAACTCTGTGTGTAGCCTTGCTTGATGTCACAAAGAAACTGAATTAGATGCTTAACAGGCATTCGCTCTTGATATAAGAAAGTGTATCGTCGAGCTTGGAAACGAGCGGTGACTTCAAACACAATCCTAGTCACTCTTTGGAACAATTCAAACACGTGCTCTTTTTGCTCTGTCGGTGTAATGATGATAATCTTATGACATTTACCTTTAATCGAACAACCATATTGCAACATATTAAACTTTTTAATAAACCTTCTTCCAAATCCCTTTATATTTGCATGAAATATCTCTCCAACATTGTTGTCCATGGTAGAAACACATGAATAAGTACCCAAATCAATTGCAAGGACATGATTACCAGATTGAACCAAAACAAAATTATCCAGATGAAAGATTTGAACCATTCTCTTATTTTCCTCAAGCTGTGAGTCTATGTAGTCAAAAATTTGACTATCCTTGTGACGCCCCCAAAACAGGTATACATCACCTATCTTGGGTCGTCACTTACATGATACAAAATTCAGATAAAACTTAATTATACAACAGTCGTGCAAAATACGACGTCATATATACTGTGAGTTTCAATACAAATATTGTAACGTATATAATACGACAATATTTATACTCAAATTAATACATGTCATATAAAATACAACAACAAATATTTCAAGTCTCCAAAGGGACACGAGAAGATTTATGTTCTCTTCATTTTACTGCGGTGCACTTTTGACGCTTTCAGGGTCGGGTTCTCATCACCCTATTATTGTTCACCAAAATCAATTATTAAATGACGTATAAAATACGACACACACATCTTAGGTCCTCAATAAAATTATATATTGCATGTCATGTCATAGTGATGACTATTAATGCTATCATCTGGACCGTCACTCCATTCCCCGACTAGTCCCAGCTATATCCTCATTTCTTAAAGAGAAAAATAAAAGAAATGGTAAGCTCAACTAGCCCAGTAAGAAATATTATGACTAAGATAATGCAGAATAAATTATCATTAGTCTTCAACAGTGTTAAACTGATAAAATATAATAGACATCAAGTTTAACTGCAGCGGAACAAGCAATCCATTAAAAGAGTCAAGTAGAGAGGGGAAATCGCTGCCGCTGCAGGCTTCTGAGGCGGCCGACGGGGAAATAATCCAACTCATCCAAGCCTTTCAATCTAATGATCTAATCCAACTCATCCAAGTCTTTCAATCTAATGATCTAAGGTGCAAAATATGGTTGCTGAACAGTATTTGTGAATTGTGATTTCAAGATAAAAGAGGAAAAACAATGCTAGTTCAGACTGTTAAATTACACAAATAAAGGGGTCATTTGTCCAGAATTAAGTACCATTTGAAATTAGAGCTCTTTCTTGGTCACATGCTCGAGTTTTATCCCACACCAGAAGTTAAGAGATTTTAGATTAATTGAAGGGTAGAAGAATAGATTGGATGCATCATTTCAACTGGGGAGAAACTACGCCCATCAAATGGATATTGTCTATACATCTAGAAGATAATAAAAAATTAGGCACTAAATCTATTCAAGGCAAACCTTTCTAAGCAAGTCCTCAAGTTCAGAATTTATTTCGACCCCATCATCCTTAATCCTCTGTCGTATCTCGGGTGCTGTCTTACTGGCTGCTACGTAAATCTGAAGCAGTAACTTGTAGGCTTCGGAATCAAGGCAATTTGCTTTCTTTAAAATTCCACATAACTTCTCAGCACCTTCGACATCTCTCTCTTCCTCGAAATACTCCATAAATTTATTAACATCTGGCAAGGATGGATGCCATTCATAGCCTTCAAGTTCAGATGCAGATACAGCAGCTTCCAGGCATCTCAGAGCCACATCTATTTGACGACTCTCTAAATAGAAACACATGAACACCCTCCAAGTCCAACAGAAAGGTCCTAAACTTATCTTAATGGCATCACGGAAGATCTTTTCAGCTTCTTCAATCATTTCATGTTTCAAGTAGAAACCTATAACAGTATTTGCTAGCCTCATATCATAATTGGAGCAAGTTGATTCCCACTCCTCAAATAACTTCTTTAACCCATCGATTTCATCCAGTCTGGCGAGAGCCTGAAGCATAACAAGATAACTCATATTGGTGGTAATTCTAGATGCTGACTTAATGCACGTCCAAATTCGTTGTACCTCATGTAGATTAGAAGTTTGGGCATACAAGCTTAATAGGAAATGGAATGCCTGACAATCATGGCCCCCTTTCTTTTTAATCTCATCCTCTGATTTTTTAAGAGCTGATTCAGCTTTTTCACGAAGTCCAGCCTTGACATAAACTACAGCCAGGTTACTATACGTTGTCCAATTGCACAGGTTTCCATTGTCACTCGTAATCTCCTCAAACACCCTTTCCACTCCCTCAATATCATTCAAACATGAATAGCTATTCATCCAGATGTTATAAGAAAATGTGCTCAGTGGGATTTTCCTGTTCTTCATCTCTTGAACAAAAGGATGTACCTTCTCAGGAAGGTTTAGTCTCATATATAAGGACATAAGATTGTTGAAAGCCAACGTATTAGAAGCAATGTTCATTTCATCCATTTTCTCAAATAGAGCATGTGCCTTGTCATCAAGTTTTTCTCTGCAGTAGCAGTTTAGTAGAGCTCCATAAGTTAATCGGTTCTTTGCTGATGGCGAGAGGCCACAAAAGTAATCTTCAGCCACAGATATTCCGTTGGCTTTTGATATCAGATCCAAGCGTACTGCACAGTCTTTATGTGATAAGTTAATATCCCTTTTCTCCATCCATTCCATTATCTGCATCGAGTAGCACGAAATCCTCAGTTTTGCAAAACAGAAATGGTTATCTCATATCAGTTTGTGCGTATTTAGAAAAATTCACAGGCAATGCATCTTTAATGAGATAATATTCATGTGATCATAATACAGAGCAGAGTACAGTTGAGCCGGAAATAAGGAGGCAAAAACTCTGGATGAAAGAAGTACGGACTCTTATACAGGGGAAATTACGTCTGCTTTTTAAGATTCATAAAAACTTCAAAAAAAGTCCATACTCTACTGCAATATGGTACAATATCCAAAATGAGATTTTTATATTTTATTTATTCACTTTTTAGTGGGACTGTACCATACCATTTTAAGGAATATTATAAGCATAGTATGACTTCTAAAGTAAATAATAACTAAACTCAACCAAGAATGCCACTATGATCTCTCCTGGTGCCTAGCCAAGCATCTACATAAAATTTCACTATTTTGTTTTTACAACATTTCCAGAAGCTAAAAGGAAAAACAGAACATATACTTAAATTACCATTTTTTTGAGCAGCAAATTCCCATTTCTTCATAAAGAAACAAATGTAATCTAAGCATGTAGCATTTTTTCCGCAGTTAAATGTAAAATCAAAACTTCAAGTTCCATAGACTTCCCAGCCTAGTCGCCATATTGAATAAATTAAGAGTACAAATTAAAGCACACAAATCAAAAACTAATCTTCACTCATGCTACTACCATTTCAATCAATCAAACAATAAAACAACCAACAAATGTTTAATTACCAAATTTTTAAAAAAATATTCATTTTTCAATGTGCTTGTCAGCAACAGGTAATATATATATATATTGAGAGAGAAAGAGGGAATTAGTGTGTTAAACCTCAAGGGCATGGTGGAATCTGCCATACTTGCGGAGTTCCCTGATGCACCTCTCGAGCTCATATTTTTTGACAATATTTCCCTCTCTAATATATTGATTTAAAGTTTGAGACACCGACCCACCTGTGACTCCCAACGCCGACAACCTCGGGTAGAGCTGCCCGGCTTTTCCTCCATGGGTCGCCGGTACCACCACTGCCTCCGCCTCGGTGTCCATTTGGGCCGTACGGAACATTTTAACCAACGGCGACGATACAGCAGAGAAACGACGGCTAGGGTTTATCATCATCTCCCTCCTCTCTGTTTGAATCAGTAAATTTAGCGAGTTGGGGTCTTGAGTTGGAGGACGGGGCAAACTAGTCCCTGCGTCCTATAGACATTTTAGAGTTGTTTATAAAAATTAAAAAAATGATCATATAATAGTATCAATTATATATAAATACTGTTAAATTGTTATAATTATTATATTTATATCATATGCTCTCTTAATTGTAATATTTTTACATGAGAAATAATTTTAGAAAAATTATAATTAATTGTAATATTATTAATTAATTGCTTTTACAATAATTTATCAGTGCTGCTGCTGCTGTTGTTTTAAAAAATCTCTCTCTTGTAATATATTTTGCAATAACACCCAAGATAGTGGATGTTCTTAATTTCCTTTGATCAATTTTGTAATATTTATTTTTCAACCATCGTTGATCGAACTTGTAGAAAGGTCTCTACAAGTTCACAAGGTTCATTCTAGCGTTTACGACAGGACAGATATGATATGGCTAACTTCCTGTTAAACCCTTAGTTATCAGGTACTCTTGAATTCTACCAGTGAAATATTCAAAATGCCTCCACTAAACTCGAAACTGAAAGGTTTTCATACCATTTGTGCTAGAGTATGAGTATGATGATAAGGTTATCACCTAAATCCTAAAATCATCCATACTTATTAAGTTGAGACTCCGCCATATTTATAAGCCTATTTACACTAATAAATTTATCCGATGTAAAATTCATGTGAAATATCTCAATAATTTATTCTCCAAGTCATGCTTATTTTTTGTCTTTTTCGATAACATCTTGATCAGGCTCGCATCAAACAACAACGACTCAACTTGGGTTCAAGAGGTTCTACAGTTGATCTGAAAAGATGAGGTTAAAATCGATTCAAGGATGCTTACATTGGAGCTCAATCCAAGTGAACGGCTAGTGGAGAATTATTCATATGTTTTGGGGTTGCTAGATACCATATATCAACGCAAGTCAAGTCATTATATAAAGCATGGAACAAAGGAGAAGGATCGAGGATACATGACAAAGCGCTTATTATGGGATATAATTTCTAAGTTCATTAACTTGGTTTAAACAAAACTTCAAGGTTGTTGTAAGAAGCAAAATGGACAAGGATTCAAGTCTGGGACGAAGAGGACATTCTGACCAAACGGCGCACCCCGCGCCATATTTGTACTAGGGACAGCGCGCCCCGCGCCAGGGCTACAGAATTTCAGTTGAATTTTTGCCGGGGTAGCTTGGCCCGCGCTAGTGATGGCGCGCCCCACACCAGTGTGACAGATTTTGGGTACATTTTTCGAGGCAACGCGACTTTGACTATTTGACCATATTTCTTTCTATATTTTTAGGGGATCTTTCCATAAATCTAATGTATCTAGGATATTTATTAGATAAGATTTGATTTTCATATTGATTTGTTAGCTAGGAATATTTCTATTTCCATTCAAATTCTTACTCCTTATAAGAATTAGGGTTTTGATGTCTTTTTCTTATAGAATTAGAATTTCTTATTATTATTATTATTATATAAGGGTTACATCTATTATAATAGATAGACAACTTTGATAAATAAAACTTGTGAGATTATTCTCTTTTTTGGTTCTTTGAGAACTCTTGAATTGTTCATAGTTTTCTGTGAGATTTAAACCTGACTTATCATACAACATGAATACATAGTTGTGTGTGGCGTCTTATACCATACATCAATCATTGATAAATTGTACCAAGGTTACCGGATCGAGGTGTCATTGATGTTTCATTCAACGCAACTTCCTTGCGCGATCGATTGTACCAAGGTTCTCGTTTCAATATAGACGTTAGGTTGATGTGTCGTGAGCGTTCAAAGTAAACCATGTCTTGCCCACAATTAAAAGCCCAATTTTAGTCTTCTTAGCACATTGGTGAACTATCATACGGGAATTAACTGTATAACTGTAAATGTAATTATGTACTTCCAATTAATCAGGAGTAAATTATGTTACTCAAGTACTTAGTTATATATTCCACCATCCACAGGATTTATTTGAGGTTTCAAAGTTAACTGATACTCCCTCTATCCCAAAATATTTGACGTTCTAAGTATTTTCACACAGATTAAGAATAGATGCAATTTTCCTATTTTAGCCTTAATTAATACTACGTCTTCTTCTCATGCGCTCTGTCGATTTGGATCCCCCAACGGCTGCCCTCCTTTCGATTTCGATCTCCCCAATTTCCTGTGGGACTACTAGAAGAAACCTGCAAATCATATTTATATTTATATTCATGTTTAGAATAGATCCAGACGAAAAAAGAAAAAGAAAAAGAATTAAAAATAAATCCAGACGAAGAAGAAACCTGCAAATCATATTCATGTTTAAGAGATTCCTATCTCTCTGCAAATCATATTCATGTTTAGAAGGTGGGACCCAGACGAAGAAGAAACCAACAAATCTATCATATTTAGGGAACAGGTGCTGTCCATATCTTCATCAGATCAGATCTCGTAAGGAGTGGAACAGGTGATGTCCATATCTTCGTTGAGACGGTGAGCTTCGAGAGGTTCTCCGCCATTGTTAGGGCTCGAGAGTTTCACCATTACTGTTTGAAGTGTGTGTGTTTGTTTGAGAATTTAAAAACAGAGAAAATATGCATTAATGGTGGTAGAGAAGGAAGGGTAGAGTAGGAAACAAATAGGCAAAATATTATTGGGAGTGTAGAACGTCAAATATTTTGGGAAAAAATAATACTCTAAAACGTCAAATATAATGGGATGGAGGGAGTAAGTATTATGCTCTAGGGGGTGTTCACTATTAGCTTTGCACTTCATACTTAAAAATACCTTTTTTGTCTCTTCCTCATTGTTTTTCTGCATCACATATGAATTTAGATCGGTGCCTTTGATCGATGCTAGCTGTGTGGTGTATGTGGTCAATATGTTGCCTCACCCAACTCAATTTCAATCGTCAATAGGTGGAGTTGTCTAGAAAGTTTATGTTTAAGAGTGCAACTTTTAACTTGTCTGATGTGAGACATTATAATCTCAACAATTTATCTGCAATATAATTTGTCTTATATTCATGCGAGAGAAACTTTATAAAAATATTAATTTTTACTCGTAAAGTAACACTTCCCTCTTCAAAATCAAAAAGCAATGTGTTGTGTATTAGTATTATATTAGTAACTCCGTTTCTTGCGTTATCACGTTATACACCGTGTTTGATCACATGGTTGATCTTTCAATTTGGCTATATATAAATTTCATGGTCAACTTATCAATTACATATGTCACTTTATCTATGGCTTTTATTGTTTCATTTCTTGCATACTACTCCCTCTGTCCCAAATTAACTGCTCAGTTTTGACTTTTTAAAGTCAAATTGACCATTTTTAAAACTAATCTTTTTACTATTTTTGCTAAAATATAGGTGAAGAGATTATAACCAAAAGAAAGCATATACAATTTATTACTAATCCTAATTTTTATAATTTTAGGAATATATTTATATATGCTTAATTATTAATTCTAAAAATAGTCAATTTGACTTAAAAAAATCAAAAGTGAACAGTTAATTTTGGACGGAGGGAGTAGTAGTTACTATATACTAAACCTTTTCTTTCAATGCTGGCGGTCATTTACAGCAACCCAACTAGTCATTTAATGTATCCAAGTAGTCATAAAAAAGAATTTCATATACAATGCTGAATATTATATATTATGTGTTTTTTAAATGAATAAACAAAATTATATTAAACGACTACTAGGTATCTGTCTCCTTTCAGACAATAAACAACTCAAATTTGAATCCAAAACACATGGAAGTGGGAGAAAAAGACATGAAATGAGTAGAATTAACAAACATCTTCAAACAGCTCACTACTTAGATTAGGGTGGAAGATAGGTTGCTAAAGTCAAGATACATAAAATATTACTCCATATAAGTACGGAGGATAAACATGTACTGCTATTGCTATAGCAGTTTTATAAGTACGGCCTTCTCTGTTTGACCTTGAACTTTGAATAAGATCGATGCTGAATATAATTTAGGGTGAATTTTTATTTTCCTTTAATTTGTTTACAATTAATCTAGCAGTTTATTTTATTTTATTTTATAATTTGCCTGCAACTTGCAAGATGGTGTTTGTGCATCGGGGTTAGCCTAGAAATTGGAGGTTTGGTGATAAGGCATTTCTCTTCTCACTCTTTGGTAGGCCTGCATTATTCTTTTCCTTTCGATTTTTTTTCTTTTTTTCTTTTTTTGATAAGGCATCTGCCCCCGGTAGCCGGGCGGTCCAGGCATAACTAGGGCTAGGGCTAGGGCGGGGGCGGGGGCGGGGGCGGGGGGGCGGCCAGTCAACTGCTGCTTCTTCCTTCTTCTGCCATCATCATCATCATCATCTTCTTTTTCAGTGTTGTGGACTCGGGCGAGTGGGACTGGGTTTGAGGAGAAGCTGAACTCGGCTCTTGGGGAGACCATCCCTTCTTTTCCACAAAACCTCTCCATTCTGCTAAGCACGACCCTCACCATTTCTTTGCTGCAGTCCATCACCAAGATACGAAAGGTAATTGTTTGGATTTGTGTATTTCTTACAGTGCATTTTCTCCCTGAAGGCAATTTTGATTTTAGTCAATCAGAAGTTATTTGTGGGTTAATTGTTTGGATTTGTGTATTTCTTACTGTGCATTGGTGTGATTTCCACTGTCGAAAATCTGGTTAGAGCTCTTTCAGGCAAGGTCTGTGTAGTTGGGTTTTCAGAGTGCACACAAGGTGTTCGATAATTTGTCTGAGAGAAAAGTTGGACTGTTTTGGCTTAGAATTAGTGGGGTTTAATTGGGGATTTGTTGTGCATTGCTTCAAGGGTCGTTTCTACAGAGAGTGACACTGCTTAGGGATCGTTTGTGAACCAAACCAACTGAAATTCCGACATAGCACAAAAGAGGCAAGTGGTGGTATTAATAATTTCGACCCACTTGGTTTAAAAATCTTGACCCCCCTACAAAAACCTTCTAGTTCCGCCACTGGTCGGGAAATAGAGAGTCGGATGATTATCAGGTGCAAGCTGCAATTAGTGAGCTATCCAAGCTTGTGGTGTGCCAAATATTGAATATTCAGTCAGACCCCCAAGATCTTTAGAAGTAATCTTTTTCTTTTATTTTCTTTTCTTTTTTGAAACAGTGAAGATCATAAAGATCCTTGAAAGATTACCACTTTCTCACCCATGACGAGTAGTATTCCAATTGTCTGTCTGCGTAATTATGGCTACTTAGATGAAGCAGGTTTAAAGTATTATGTGTGGATAAATTACTGAGGGTAATTTTGAACTAATTGAAGCAGTTGTTGTTGTCCACCACATGAAGCTGTTCAAATTTGACATGTATACGCATAACAATCTACTATATTTTTATTATATTTTAATTTATTAATTGTATCTATATATTATTATTAAAAAATTAAATAATTCCGCGTTGCGAGTATTTGTATCTAGTTAGTTTACATAAATGCATTCTTTTAAATTTTTATCGGGTCACAATATTAACTTGACCAGCTTGTATTGTAGGTGAAATTGGTTAAACTAACTAAAAACTGATTCAACAAATGACTCCTAGAACGCGGGGAGAGAAGACTGAGAAGCTGTTGACTAGGTCCACGGTCTTTTTTTTTGTGAGCTAATTATGTCCTTATGCACTTTACAATTTTATAATATAAATATTTAATCACAGTTAAAAAATAGTTTATTTGGCAAATTCATACTTAAGTTGAAAATAATTTTAGTAATGAAACCTCGTGCGTGACTTCGCGCCAAAGACCACCTCCTCCGCCTGCAATGTCATACTCTTCGGCATCATCTTCTTCCGGCAAATTTTATCCTCTTGAGTTCCAAATTATTCATCGATAAATCCCAATTCTTTGTATCAAACAAACACAATTCGACTACAAATGGTTGCCATGGCTTCTTCATCGCTGTTGAACGGCGAGAGAGTCGTGGTTGCTTTCTTCATATTACGTATAATTTACTCCACTTCTTTCTCTCTCCTCTATGAATCCCTTTCTCTCTTTCTTCTCTCCCTCTTCTCCCTCTCCGTCGAGATTGCCGTTGAGTCCCACCGCTGCCACTCATCCTTATTGAACACCAGGTATCGTAGTATTTTCATCATTTTTTTTGTTTCTAGGGTTTTTGAATTTTATTGTGATCGGAATACAATTGGGTCAATTAAGGTTTATATATGTGATTAGTCCGTTGAATTATGTAATATATGTGTTTGTATTGAGATATTTTAGTGAAATTGGTTGTGTATAGACCAGGGGCTTCATCGGGGATTCTTCTGGGGGCGGTTTCACTGCCGGGTGTTTTATTTTCGAGGTTGGTACAGTTGTCCAGATCGGTTTTGGTTAATGAAGTTGGAGTTGAAGGTATAATATTGTTAATTTGAAAAATGTTTTGTTGCTTAATTGCTGTGAAAGTTGCGAATTTTGGGTGTTAATTTTATTAATTGTTGAGCTGGTATTCAGTTTTTGATGCTAGTGGGAATAATTGTGATGAGAGGGGTTGAAATAAACTCTGGGTAATTTAATCATAGACATCATATATAGTTGTAATTGCATAATTTGCATTTGATTAACCAGTGGTTATTAATTCCAAACTATGCATGTTTCTTTTCTAAGATTGTACTTTGGAACTCATAACAGGTGATGGGAAGTAAATTAGAAAGAAGCAGTGAAGAAGTGAACAAAAATATTAAAATTTTCAAGTGTCTATTATCCTGTATTATAGAATGATATTTGGTTTTAGATTTTATAAAAGTACCTTAGCGGTTGTATGCAGATTATTTGGTGTATTATGTGTTTGGGTTGAGTGTTTGAACTGCCACCACTTTTATTCATAATTTCTCATAGTGAATCTTTAGATCCATCTTCGTCCGAGGTGTAGGCCTCATGCCGAACCACGTTAAATTTCTTTTATCTTTTCGTGTATGCATTTATTTATATTTTTAGCACCAAATATTCTTGTGATCATTTAACTGGCAATAATACCAATTCCCTCGATTTCATGACATCATAAATGGGTAAAGATTGCAGTTCAGTCTGTTTAACTTTCATGTTGAATTAGCATCTGAAATACTTGCTCTGTTCCAAATTATAAGTCATAAGAGCAATTTGATATGCCAAATGCAAAAATATGCTCTTATATTTTGGAATAGAGGAAGGATTATTATGCTTCATATACTTAAACTTATTTTTCTCATAAGAATTATATGAAATTTTAACTTCTCAGGGATTTTGATGATCCTGTTACGTTGTATGTTTGGTTGTTTATAATCTTTCTTTTTAACAGAGCTTGAATATCTGCGGTTGCAGTATTGGGCCACAACTGCCAGCTGCTTCAGTGTGCTTGTTTTTCTCTGCTTCATTCTTCGCTACCAATCCAACAGTACTAATTCGTTCAGTTTACACAGTTATTGGGAGACAAAGTTGAACTTAGGTTTCATAACATTGTATGCTGCAGTTCTGTGTGTGTCATTTACTGCTAAATCCTTTAATGGTAATCTTGTGACTCACCTTTTAAATGTCTTTCATTATTGAGTTATATTGACTGAAGATATCAGTTGTTCTTAATATTACGTAATCCAACCCAAACGAAATATTTGAACTGTAGTATTTTGTATGTGAGTCATCTTGCTTATTGTTGATTGTTCACATCGTTATATTACAGGTTGGTATACAACATTAATGTTATTGTGGGTACTCTCTCATGGATTAGCAGCCGTAAGATTAATTCAGCACGTGCTTCATACTTTTCCAGCATGTGCGTCCATTGGTATGTCAATAACTTTTTGAATTTGTTTACCGCTCAGTGAAGCTATTAATTAAAATACAAATAATGCTTAAACACAGTTAGAAATTTGTGAAAACGTGTGGATGCTGTGATACTGTAGTTCTTCTAATCCAAATTGCAGAACAGAAGTTTACAGCCTAAGGATTCTAAATTAGTAGGATATCATGCTATGAAGACGCATCATCAGAAAAAATACTTCAAAAGTTAATCATAAACTTTTTCTAACAGGAATTAAGTCAATTATTGTATGGCTTTAAGGCAATTTTTTTGTAACTTGTGATCTTTGAGAATAATAATCTTCACTGGTCCACAATCATAGTGATGAAAATGAATATATGTATATATATATATATATATATCATATTTATTGATATATACACTATTAAAAACCAATGCATATTTAAGTGTTTATAAACGGTTAAATACACTTTTCTCCACTCTACTCGACCTCGGTTTACAAATGCATCACTAGACTGTAATTTTTTACGGTAAACTCATTGAACTGTAATTTTTTTACAAAAATTCGAAAACCGTCTACTCTATTAAAATATTAATGGCAAATTTATGTGCCACATGCATGATATGCTGACAAGGAGAGAGAAGTATACATAAATCAAATTAATATAAATAACAGATAATTAAATTAATAATAAAATATATTAATGTATAATTTTTACAAATGTATTTATATAAAATTAATGAATTCATATGATTTTTTAATTTTTAAATATTTTAAGTTCACTTTAAAAATATAAAATTATCTAATATTTTGAAATGGAAGGATTATTATTATTAACATTATTGCCTTCTTCTGATTCAAGCTACTTGCCAATTTGTTGAATAATTTCATTTGCAAAATCTAGCTTTTTCTTTGTAACATCAATCTCCTTCTTAAACTATACTTTTATTCTAATTTAATTAATAAACTAAATTCAAACCAAAAAAAACCCAAATCTTATGTATTGTAAATTCCATGGATTTAGATAAATATTTATCAATTCCAACTAAAATTTAATCTTCATCGAGGATTCAATGTGAATTTGAATCAAACCCAAATGCCAAAAACTATTATTGTTGGTCGATTGAAGAACTTTAACCCAAATTAATTTACACATAAAATTGTCATCAAATATTCAGTACCCAAATTTGAAGTGAACAAAGAAAGGTTTTAAATTGAAGAAAAAAAGAAGCATCAACCATTGGATGCATCATCTGACTTAGTTCTCCTTCTTCGAAAAGCAAGATTCGTTTCATCCAGATCTGCAGAAAGTATGTGTGTGTCTGTTTATGTGTATGTATATACTTTTTTGTGTTGATTTAGATTTGATCATAAATTTTATTGAAAGCAAGCGTGGTGACGATGGATCCGCAGCTGTAGACGTCATGTAGCTATGGAGGTGATGGTGGTTATAGAGGCTGTTGTCGTGAAGGTGGAAGTGGCGGCGGCGGCGGTTTTTCACCTTTTATTGGAGAACATAAAGAAAAGCGTTGAAGAAAGGAGTTGATTTGAGTGAGAATGAATTCATTCTCAAATTCTTTTTTGGGTCTACTTAACAAATGGGCTTATTTAAATTTTCTTTTTTGATAAAGGGGCTAATTTAATTGACAAGGTAATTAACTTTTCATTATTGTTTCTTTAAATATTTTAACTTTTTAATTTAATTTTTTTAATTTAAAATAATTTAATTTTTTAGCAATATATATATATATATATATATATAATATAATATAACATTTAAGTTATTAATTTTTTCTATTTAATAATTGTGAAGTTAAAAGATTTTATTTGGTTGTTTTTTTTCTATTGTTTTATTTGGTTAACTTGTTTTAATTGTTGGCTTTTGGATATTTTATTTATTTTTTTTCACCATGACATGCCACGTCTATCTGTCATGTGCTGCTCAATTCGTTAAAAGTCCAATAATTTAACAGAATTTGTAACGATTTGTAAAAAAATTGTAGTTCAGTGAGTTGAATGAAAAAATTTCCACTTAAATAATGCATTTGTAAACCGAGGTTGAGAAGAGTGGGGAAAAGTGTATTTAACCCGTTTATAAACTTATGTAAGATGACTATTCTCTGTTTCGCTCTCGAAGAAATTGCTCATTTTAGTGCAGCGACCAACATTTTTTTTAAAGTTTATTTCTTCTTTTCTCTCTCTTTCTTCTGTTACGGTTAACTCTTTAATTTTATTTGTCTAATACTTATGTTTCCTTTTTCATTTTAAAAAAGAAAAAACCTATCTTTTCAAATATAATACATGTTGAAGTATCATATTTCAGTCAAAGAGTCCCCAAAGTGACAACATCCAATTCTTGTCCAACACGATTATGCCTCTTTCTTAGATGCCTCCCTGCATTTTAGCTAAAAAGAAATATCCCTATTGAAAAGGTTAACGTCAGGAGTTCATGGAAGAGAAAGCTGACTTATTCTGCTGCTTCTTAATTCTTAATTCACAAATGAAGATTAAGAATCCAATGATTAGAGCTATTTCCCGTAGAGATAGAATTAAGAATGATTAGAGTCTTGCATATTCTCTTAAGCATAATATATGTCTCAATTTCTTAAAGTCATTCTAAAAAAAGAAGTAAAAGAGAGATGTTTCCTTCCAGTAATACTTTGCAGATGAGTTGGTACCCATTTCACTTGTTATTAGGCTGTAATTCTATTTTTCATTTTATGATGCCCAAATTATGGCAATGTAAAGTTTAGTGCAAAACGTCATATTTGCAATGCAACTGAGTGGAGTAACTGTGAATAGATCATGAATCAAATGAAGCTAGCTATTTTCAAACGAAAATCAACCTTAGATATCTCCAGGGTTCAAGTATTCTGATGTTTCTATCCTGTACTGTATAAATGGCCCAAGGACGGACCTTGATGCCAATTATAACAAATGCCCTGAAGAATGGATATTGTAAATACAAATATTTCTTCTAATAAGTGTTTGCACTATGGTGAATGCCAATTTCTGTAAATTGTAATTGAATTATAGAATTATAATTGTGTTTATGTATAATTAATTCCTTATGTAAATTTGATTGAAGTTGAAGTTTTCAAGTTTACAACTTCTGATACGTAAATGTGAAATCTTTTGTATACTTTTTGATTACTACATTTGAGAGTTTCATTCTGTTTCTTATGGTCGGTCTCTGGGTTCGATACTCTGTCTTAATACTTAGAATGAATGTTAAGTGCTTTAGTATCTCTTCTTCATTAGTTCAGTCACAAGGAGATAAATTTGATTGTCTTTGGAAATGAAATCTTTCTTTCAACAGTTGTCCTTTTCCTTTGAAGGTGTAGGCTTGTATTTGTGTAGTTTATGTGAAACGTTTTTACTTCTCTGAGAGGTAAATTACATTATTTTGTCTCGTCTTAGGGGAAGCACTCTTGGTTACTGCTGGCCTTGTTCTCTATTTCGGAGACATGTTTGCATGTACAGCTGTGAAGGTTAGTTTCTCCAATGCATGCTAGTTTTAGTTTCTTGCATGCTGGGTGTTCAATATAATTTTTAAGCACATTATGCTTTGTGTGAACAGATTTATGGATACTTGAAAGCATCTGAATTAAATTTCGTTCACTCCGAAATCAAAAGGAATGAGATAAGCACCATTATTCAGGTATGACGGGGGTCTACATTAGTTGTGGCGTTAACCACACAATCCTCTCTCTTGCCTGAATGGCAAAGTAGATGAGGAACAATTAATTTTGACTTGTAGCTGGTTGGTGAAGTTTATTGTTTCTCACATGCAGGGCATGCTGCTTGGCCTCATTCTTTTTCCCTTGTTCTTTAAACATGTTCTCCGAATTTGGGAACACTTTACAAATTTATCATACTCTGAAGTTAGACTAGACCATGATCGTGGAAGATCTGCCTTGTTCTATGCTTCTCTGGCATTTATCTTGATTGTGATTGTTCCATCATGGATTCAGTTAGTCCAAGATTTTCCTGCGCATCCGTTATTGTGGTACTACTTATTTCACGACTTATTTCATTATTGAATCACAGCTGCATTTTATGTTTAATGTGTTATCTTGCTTCTGTGTTGGTAGATATACTTTGGGGTCAGGAGTGTTGTGTTTGTCCTCTTTAATTCAGGATTTGACAAGTAAACCACATGTGGTATCTTGATTCTGAAGCTGTTAGTGGATATGAGAGTGTGTAGTACGACTTTTGGATATAAATAATTGTTGAGAATAATTGGTAGAACAAGGATAATTAACTTGGGGGAGATTCTGCACCTCACTACCTCAAGGATCTTTTACTTCACTTATGCTTTGCATACCACTACCTCGAGGGTTTCTCAACCACGGAAGAGAGAAAAATAGCTCATTGCTTAATTTCAATAATCAATAATCCGTGGAATAATAATCTTGTGGGGATTACATCAATGTGTTCCTTAAGCTTTGGAGTGTTGGGCTTTGTCCCTATTTGTATATCTTTTATCTTCTCTGTTTATTTATTTATTTTAATTAAGCATGGATTTTAAACACGACTCTGGTTCTTTAGGAGTTGAGCTGCAACTCAACTCAACTCAACTCAACAATTCCTTCTATCTCAAAATAGTTGGGTAGGTTGAAATGAATATCATAATATGAGTAAAAGTAGA
Organism: Panax japonicus; assembly: GCA_020205505.1. NCBI lineage: Eukaryota > Viridiplantae > Streptophyta > Magnoliopsida > Apiales > Araliaceae > Panax > Panax japonicus. The sequence continues at coordinate 129,598 of JAINUV010000815.1, forward strand.
AAGGCAAGGAGGAAAATAGAAAGATATAATTAAATAAAAGTTAGAAAATAAAATAAAAGAATAGAGATAAATAGAATAAATAAATTATAAAAAGCTAATTATAAAAAAAAGGGAAACAATGAAAAAAGGGAGAGAGAAACAAAAAAACCATACTCAGCATTTAATATGCAGATCGCACCCTTCTGCTCAATTCTATCATTGGCCATGTTCTCATTTATATCCCACATATTCAATTCTTTTTTACTACTTCTCCCAAGTAATTTTTGGTCTACCTCTCCCTCTTCTTATAGTTATATTGTGATGTAAACTCCTCGTCTCACCATTGCATTTATAGCCCTATAAGCCGACGTTGAATATGAACAAACCATCTTAACCAATATTCCTCGTTGTTCTCAGTTGGTGCTGCCTTGACTTTTCCAAATGTCCTCATTTCAGATCTTATACAACCTTGCATGTCCACATGAGACACATTTGGCTTAATATTTTCATTTAAGCAACTCCCATGTTATGCTCCTGGTGCTTTTTTTGTCTCCCAACATCCATCTTCATATAACGTTGTTGACCTCACTGCCCTCATATAGATTTTGCTTCCAACTTATCCGAACTTTTACCATCGTAGTAAACCCTTGATACACAATGGCACTTTATACATTCTACTTCAATCATGTGGCTTCGTTCTCATCAACATTGCACCCTTTATTCAATATTGATCCCAAGTTTTTAAGTCATCCTTCTTTTTTCTGATGTAGTTACAAGGCATCTCTGTATATTACATTGCTGAAATCCCTCTCCGTGTAGTATGTCTTCCTCCAATTTAATATAAATCCTTTGGATTTCTATATACTTCTTCATATCTTTATCTTAACATTTACATGTTTTCTAGTCTCATCAATTGACACAATATCATTAGAAAAAAGATACACCATGACCATAGTTGTTAAGACGTCCAGGCGATGAAAAAATGATACGACAATGGGCGCCTTGATGTTGAGCTGCTAAGGCGTGCGCGTTGAGACGCTTTGGGACGCCTTGGTGACGCCTTGAGATGCCATGACGCACACCTTAGCAGCTCTGACCTAATCAAAGTATTTTACAGTTCTGATTCATTAACCCATAACCCACGATTAAAAACCCATGACCCATCGACCAGGGAGAAAGGAAATAAAACCCTAAAAAACTTTTTAGTAATCGGATTTGACACATCTTTATCAGACTACATATTTGTGATGGTTGGTTGCAACTTTATTTTCTATGTGGTGTTTGTTGAATTCTTCATTTCTTATATTAATTTTTAATATCAAGTGTTTTGTTTTTGGATTGTTATTGCTAAGTATTTACATAATTATTCCTTTAATGTTATTCCATAGTGTTATGTTTTGAGTTTTAATGTATATGAAATTTTATTGCCAATATACTTGTTAAGTAAAATAAATAATATATAAATTGCACATTGTAAACGACTTGTAACCATACAGACGTTATGGCTGTCGCTTTGTCGCCTAGGCGTCTAGGCAGTCGGCTACCGCCATGACTTGCCGCGGTGCCGTGACAACTATGACCATTGCCCTTCAGTCTGAATGTCTTATAAGGTCATCCAAAAAAAAGGCAAAAGATAAGGATTTGATGCCAATCCTTTGTGTAATCTTATTGTGGATGGAAAATAACTTGATGTGGCTTCACAAGTCTTCAAAACAGTAGTTGCTCTATAAAACTTACAGTTCTAACATTAAATTATTTAGTTGATTCCAATTCATTAAAACTAGCAAGTTAATTTACCAAAATAGTAATAAAGAGGCAGTTAGTATATTGGTTTTTGATGTTCTATTTTATATGACTGAAATATCTAGGTTTTGGCTGTCAACTTGTAGGTTTTCTAGCATCTCATTTATTATTTGTGTGTTTATTGCTAAGTAACAAAGGGAGTGACATAATGATGAGGTTAGGTGACAACTTAGGCCTACGCTTCTCAATTATCAGATAGATTGATCAAGTGAAATGACTGAAAGGGCATGGAGTGTGTAACTTGAAAGTATGACCATTTGGGTGTACTTCTTCATTGCCTCTCCTGTATAAGTATAGAGACCATTTACTGAGCAACTCTATCACCATTTGAATTTTTTTGGAATACTCCTGGTGGCTAATACTCTTGGTGGCTAATACTCTTTCAAGTTATTTCCATTGCTGTTTTGGATAATAAATTTGTCAGGTCCCTGTTGTAGCCTAACCAGAGAAATAGAGAGAAACAGAGATATAGAGAGGTGTAGAGAGAATTCAGAGAAAGGGAGGAAGAAGGAGAGGAACTCAGTGTTTACTCACTGAGTTTGTGAGGGAGAAGAGGGAGAGAGAAAAATAAGGAGAAAGCTTAAGCAAACAAGCTTCTCTTCATTTCATTCATTCACTTAATTTATAATACTTGGAGAATTATTCTCGGTTACCACTTTTTATAGAGAGAGAATGTTAAAAAGTAAAGTTACTACCTTACACTACTTTTCTTATCCTTTACTCAAATATAACCAACTAGCCCATGTGTCATATGCTTACATATATATGACAACTACTAGAATTTACTTTTAGTTGGTTCTATTTCCCAGTTTACCCTTGACATTCCCTCCTTCTTTAGAACATTCACGTCCTCATGAATTTGTACAAAAAGCAGAACAGTTATAACCCAGGCTCTTCATAATTTCCCCGAAGATCAAAGATGAAACTTTGGAGTTTGCTCATTAAAACTTTACCATTGCAAGGTTTGTTCACATGTTCGATGAAAAGTCTTGCTTTACAATTTCCTTGTTGAATTTTCAGCTGTTTTTCTCCTTGAATTTCAGGGGATACCCCATAGTTTAAAGGAGAGACTCTGAGGTCATTTGCACATTCTTTTTGCTTCATTTTCCATTTAAAGAGTGACCACTTATAGCTGCCCAAAGATGAATCCTCTCCATTCATAGTAACACCAATTCTGCTATCTTGTATTGTATCATTTGCAACCACTTGCTAGAAACATGTATTCTTTGCAAAATAATGTCTTGGAAGTACATATGATGACTTATCCATAGTGCAACAACTAGTATGAAATTACTACATGACCTCTTCCTATTGAGATGACATTTCCTACATTTGAATCTGTTTGAAGTAGGTTCAGCTGGTAGTAGCCTCCAAGTGTTCGTTTCTCTTAATAGAATGCTCATTTCCTTTAAGTTCTTCCAAGCTACTTTGACCTCAAACTGACCTAACTTCTTATATACCTCAAATTAATAAAGACAATACACTGCTTCTTGAACCATAAGTGCAGATTTTTTTTGTTTTGTTTTGAGTGCTAAACATCACAAGATAGAAGTGTTGCATCAATGGAGTTACAACACAAGTTTCCAAAGAATTTTTATTTTCCTTCATTTTCCATTTAAATAGGGAATATCTTCTGAAGTCACTTAGGGACAATATTTTTTTGTTTAAGATCACATTTTCCTTGTTTTTACCTGTCAAAACTTTAACCTGAACAACCTCACCATAGTCATTACTCTTGTAGATTTTCTTAGCATTTGTAATGTCCTTCACTAACTTCTGAACCTGGGAACTTCCAGTAGAGTCTCCAACAAGAACAATATCAGGGAAAATGCAAGTGCTCTTGTTCATCATAGCTTCCTTAGAGATATTCCCAATATTCTCCATATACTTATTAAGGAAACCAATGCTAAACTCATTGTAGCAAATCCCTTGACAATTCTTCTAAGTCTTTGATCTGAAGCATTTTCATAGGACAAGTAAGAAGCTGTTTTAAGGTTGTCTGAGAAGGTGGAACTATTAATAAGGAATTGAGATTGATTGTCATGTGTATTGTTAAGGAAACTAGGCTGGTTTGCAAAACTTTTACTGAACTTAGTATGATCACAGGGTTGGAGAAATAGGGCTAGTGGTTTTTTCAACATACTCAGGATAGGCATACAGAGATAAATTTGTTGTTCCGGTTTTCTCTAAGTGCATGTTTTGACTGGACATCTTCACTTTATCTGTCCAAGGTTTAGGAGATGCAAACCATTCATTTTGGAACTGAATTGGATGACAAACAACATCCTGATTGCATCCCATTTTGTCAAAAAAATTAGTACAAGGCTTGGGACCTTGTGGAGCTGAAATGCTAGTGTTTCTATCCTCATTTTCTAGCTTGAGCTGCAACATGTGAGGCTGCCTTGACAGCTCCCCTTCCAAGAAAACTTCTTCTTGTTGTTCAAGAAGTGCTACACTCCTTTTTCCTTCATGAATCCTTGCTCCGCTTTAGGACAATTATCAATCACAGGGACTTCATACCAGAACTCTTCTCCATATTTTGGTTGTGTAGTACCTTGTTGAATGTTGTCATTTAATTCAACCTTTTGGTCAAAGACACAATTCCCTTCCCACTGTATTTTCCTGTTCCTGATCTTGGTTAACATCACACTCCTTGTTTAGAACAAGTTGCCCCTCAATGATAGCAGTCTGCCACTCATTACTTAGAACATCATCAAATATTGAAGTCCCTTTATCTTCATCATACTTATCATATTAGGAGCTCCTTCACAATTTGCTTCTTCATATTCCATGATCCAGTTTCTAGCATTATCACCTTTAGTGAATGATGGGAACACAAGCTTGAGATGCCTGAGTTCCTTTCCCTCTTCATTTTCTTTATCAAAATTTTTCCTCCACCTCTATTGGACATCATCTTCTTCATGGGTTTTGGCCCTTAGCTTCTCAGTATGGTTGGGATTTCTAAAAAATCCCTTGTTTCCTCTATAGCCAATGTGAATTGGCTTCTTGTCCCTTATTTTATCTCCAAAGAGTTTAACCAAACCCTTATCAATATCTGAGCCTTGTTGTTTCAGGCAAATCATTCATACCACTTATGAAATAATTTATTTTCTCATTTATGAGCTACAACTTCTCATTTGTATACTCTCTATAGCTCAAAAATTCTTGTTGAAGCATTTGGTTGAACACTTAGTGTGCAGGTTCAGCCAAGGTTGTCAGAAATTTAGAATGACAATGAATCACAGATTGTGAGTTCAACAAAACAATCAAGTAGCAGCAATACTAGTTAGAGTAATTGAACTTGAGTAACTTTTTAAGTGAGAATTGGACTTCCTCATTGAAGCAAACTGAGTATTCCAGAGAAACAAAGCTCAATTCCAACTAGTTGCTGCTTAGTTGAAATTTATCAGAGTAAATAAGCACACAAATAAGCTATAACACCAAAGGATTCAACACTTGGTATGCTTACTAATTACCAAGGCAGTAATAAGTACTTGTACTAACAAATAAGCTAAAACTGTTTGTGTATGGACTGAAAAATGAAGGATTGGATTTTTGAAGTTTTTTGGTTTTTGATTGTTTTACTAATGCTAAGTATGCTAAACAAAGTAAATTGAGTCTTATAAACACAATCAAAATCAGATCAAACCAAATTATATCATAGAATCTGAAAATTATGGATTGAAATATGCTTGGGTGGTGTTGTTTATGAAAAATATAGCTTGGGCTATCTATTTTTGACTGAAATTAGTGAGTTAGAAGAGTATTATACCTTGATTAACACTTCAATTTGTTGAGTTGCTGGTGTGCTGAAAAACAGAGTACCGAAAATCCTTTTCTGCTGCTTTGTGGCTGTGATCTGCAGTAGTTTTTGTGAATAGGGGCTGGTAATAGAATGTCTTAGAAGTGTAAAAGAGACTAGAAGAAATAGAACTCAGATTGGGTTTGAAGAAGAGAAGATATTAGAGGTTCAAGATAGAGAAGCAGAGGATTAGAGGAAGAAGATGATGGTTCTGGAAATACCAATTTGTAAGGCCTCTGTTGTAGCCTAACTAGAGAAATAGAGAGAAACAGAGATACAAAGAGGTTTAGAGAGAGAATTCAGAGGAAGGAGAGGGGAACTCAGTGATATTCACCGAGTTCGTGAGAGAGAAGAGGGAGAGAGAAAAAATAAGGAGAAAGCTTAAACAAGCTTCTCTTCATTTCATTCCTTCACTAATTCATAATGTTTGGAGAATAATTCTCAGTTACTACTATTTATAGAGAGAGAATGCTGAAAAGTAAATTTACTAACCTACATTACTTTTCTTATCCTTCACTCAAATATAACTGACTACCCATGTGTCATGTGCTTACATATATATGACAGCTATTAGAATTTACTATTAGTTGGTTCTATTTCCTAGTTTACCGCTAGCCTGACAAAATCTGAGTTATTTATTCAGAATAATAATTTTGTTTTGCATCTTTATTTTTTCACTAGGGTATTTGATTTTGTTCTCTCGGAACCATTCAAGAGGCTCTCATTATGTATATATTGGGTGGCTGTTATATTTGCGTCAGTGATACGGTTTTACAACATTTCAAAGAGCAGTAAGATTGAGAGAATTCTTCTTCGAAAATACTATCATTTAATGGCTGTTATAATGTTTGTACCTGCCCTTATCTTACAGGTAATCTAGGGTGCAAAGTAGAATCTTTTTGGCATTTTGGAATACCTTTTTTCTGCCCCACCAATCTTATTGTTTTAATTGTTCTCTTGTATCCTCCAGCCAAAGTTTCTTGATTTGGCATTCGGCTTAGCTTTGGCAGTTTTCTTAATGTTGGAAATTATTCGGGTGAGTTCTTTAGTGAACTTGATTATTGTTGTCGACTTTAATTTTCTCCATGTCATTTATAATATTATTTGTTGCTTCTGATAATTTATAGTTTAAATTATTAGAACTAGAAAATATCAAATTCAAGGCTTTATATGAATCTGGAAAGAGCAAGTGAAATGAAAGGAAAAGGAAGAGAAAATGAAATATAAAAAATTGTAAAATCTGTCCCTTACTCTTTATTTAGCATTGTACTTGGCCATTAAAGACATATAATAGTATTTGTGTTCAGTGCATGTTTTTTTTGTTCTTTTGTTCGGGGAGAGGGTGAGGGTGTTTAATTGCTAAGACTAAGAAAATTTTAAACTTGTTGATGAACAATTTGTGATGTTCTAACTCGTATACAAAAATCTGTGGTTACATAATCGGGCCTTTTTTCCAAACCCTCTGGAATTCTATGAATGAGAGAATTTTCTCACACGAGGGAAATGGAGTTTTGTTGACGGACCTTATTCGCCGTTCAAGACATCAAAATCAAAGAACAACATATAAGAGGAAGAAATAAACTATAGTACATGAAGCCTTTGTGCCGCTCAAATGGGGTGTCCAAATCCAGACCAAGTTGTTATTCATAGCTTTCCATTTTTTCAAATTACTATGATTCTTCAGATATCTCTCCCATACTGGATATGTTTTTTTTATAAAGTGATTTGAATCTATTTACCTTTTTACCAAAGACCATCGTCCTGATTTTCGTTCCACATTGACCATAATGCAAAGGACCTTGGTGATAGAAATAGGAATTAAAGGACTTAGAAAAACTGTTTTTTTTCATACTGTTATTTGACGAAGTGGTTTGATGTTCTAGAAGTTCTAGAAGCAATTAAACTTTTAATATTTGCATTTGAATGTGTGTTTCTGTATCATACATAACAGGATGATGCACATTTCTTTAGCATAATTCTATTGTGGCTTTTAAGTCATATAGATCAGAAAACTTCCTCTAGAAGCACAGGTTTTAAAAAATTTGCCAGACTAGTTTGCAGCAGTAAGATCTGTTTTGCAGTTATATTCCAGAAAAGGTGGTGTATTATAATATATAGCCATTTGCTGCGACAACATCCATAAATTGAAATCTCTCTTCTTCTCTCTCTACCCCTTACTCAGTGTGTGCATGTGTATGTCTGGTGTAAGCTTGCATAACCATAATTTTGTAGGCAGTTATGGAGAATTTGGCCTCTGGGACACCTTGTGCATCAATTTATGAATGCTTTTACTGATCATCGTGACTCTGATCTTCTTATTGTCAGGTGTGTCCTGTTCTTTCCTCTATTGCATATAGCTGTATGAACATGTCATTTTAATCAAGAACCAACTGCTTCCTTTTCCCTTTTAATACATTTTTTTGGTCACAATTCAGCCATTTTTCACTTCTATTGGGATGTGCACTTCCTATTTGGATGTCTTCTGGTTTCAATGACCGACCACTAGCCCCTTTTGCTGGAATTTTGAGCCTTGGAATTGGAGATACAATGGTGAGAATGTTTGTTACTACCTTGAATTTTGAATATTGGTGTAAATTATTAGTTTAGTTTTCTTATACAAATAAGAGACATTATATTTCATTCTTACGACATGGTATTTTATGCTAAATGTAACAAAATATTAATATCACTGTCTTTGATAAAGATAACAAGGTTCATAAATTAGCTACGGCATGAATGAGAGGCTAAAATACACCATCTCCCAAAGATTGGGAGTTGCAACTCTGCTTTTAAGATGGTGTTATCACGTTTGAGAGGCCATATGCCATTACAACTTGCTTATCTCGACTGTGATACTTTTGAAAAATTGTAGAAAGTTTACTTTTGAAGTCATTAAATAATATATAATGGTGTAATAGCTGCCCTTGACTCCGCACACATAAGAGGCAGTTAGAAAAGCTGGTTCAGTTAGTACTAACTACCATGTTGAAGGACTTTATAGTTGTCACCAATTACCGGAAATTCCTTGTTAGAGTTTACATATACTTGAATGTGACCAAAACCTAACCCCATAGCAATGTTATTTACATCATGGTTCGATGCAGTAGGTGAATTAAATCGGAAATGGAAAATGTCACCTTTTGTGGTACTAAGTACAATGGGAATTGGTTTCTTCGAATCAATTAATTGGTACTAAATATTCAGAACTTGGTACGCTAGAACAGCTTTCTAAAAAGATATAGTGAGATATAGTTTAAACTGGTTGAGTTATTTCTATGCATAGTGTCACAACAAGCATATTTTCAACAGGATATTATCGCTTACTTGACACCCATAAGGCGCTCATTTGGCTACATTAGTTGGAAGTTTACATGTTAGTGTTTCTAATAGAGTGATCTAGATTTTCTCATGTGATTATTGTAATTTTTAAATATCCTAGATATTTTTGAGAATTGTTCTAGATAGTTGTGACTAGTCTTCCATTAGATTTGATCTTAGTCATTAGTTGTTTGGCCCAAGGATTGTATAAGAGGATGTGCTGTGAAAGTTTTGCTGATTTAACTGGATGTCTTGGATTTTTTCAGGCCTCAATGGTTGGCCACAAGTATGGAGTTCTCCGGTGGAGTAAGACAGGCAGTAAGTTTAAAATTTTTCTGCTTTATGATTTGCTTAAAATTTTGATTCTTGAAAATAATTAAAAGTCCGATGTTTAGAAAAAACTGTAGAAGGCACTGCAGCAGGCATAACTTCTGTCCTGGCAGCTTGTTCTATTCTCCTCCCACTTTTAGCCACGACTGGATATATTTTTACACAGGTATCACTCAATTTTCATTTGGACAACCATGAGTGCACTTTTGACACCTCCTTTGATCCTCAGTAGAGAGCTTGATGATTTTTACTGTTATCTTATGGAATATTTGATTCTCAATTTCAACCTCTTACCAATTTCCTGTGTATTGATGTATTTACTTCAATTTATGCAGCACTGGTTCTCTCTTCTCCTAGCTGTGACTGTGAGTGGTTTGCTAGAGGCATACACAGCACAGCTTGACAATGCTTTCATACCCCTCGTCTTCTACAGCCTTCTATGCCTATAAATGCTAGCTCCACTAGTAGCACAAAAATAAGTATACACGGATAACATCAACCCCAGTTTTAAAAATATCAATAATTGGTTGATTGCGGCCTTTTGTTATATACCATTTTGTAGATACGACTAACGTGCAGTTAGACTCCTCGTACCATTTTGTAGATTTTGAATTCTGTGTGGAGAATTCAAAATCTGTTGTATCCCATTTTCTTTACTGGTCTAGTTGTTTTTTAGGGATTAGGCTCACCTTTAGTTATAATATTGTAACAGGAATGAATGTGTTGTGGGTATATATGAGAGGGTTAGCTTCTTGGCTTGTGATGACATGAGGCTGAGAAATGTAAGAACAGAGAAATTAATTTGTAGAATATAATTCAATAAGCATTGCTTTTTCCCTTTTAATTTTCATCTGAGCAATGTGCCTTTGAGTGAAGTAGTGATTTTTATATAGAAGGTAATCATTTCTAATATTTTGTGAGAGCATATTTTCCTACTTCAGTTACAGTTGTGGCAAACCACTTTAATAAATTTCATTCCAGCCTCATGGCTGGAATGAGTCATTTCATATTCCGAATGAAATTCATAAATTTTTAGTTGAAATGAGAATGATTTATTCCATTTTAATGGAATAATTAAACACAAAATTTTTCATTTTATGAGAATGAATTTTTTTATTTTTACCTTAATTCTTGTAAAATTCAAAATTCAAACGTAGTATAAACATGTGGAACTTAATGGGTTCAAGTGCAATTAAAGCCTAACCACAAATAGGATTTTTTTTTTATTTTTCGTTTTCTCGAGGAAGCAATCCATACTACATATTGCTTCGTTGTATACAGTGTGGACCTCTTGGTGAAATGTTGCAGTTCATTGTAATTTGTAGCTCATTAATCCTAATGGTGGATCAGGATCAGTGGTGATGTTAAGCTAGTGAGTAACACAAAAAAAATATGTCAATTATTATGGCCCCTATCACACGTATGTCATGTCATTTGAGACTTATTTAAAATTAAAATTTTAAAACCTTTCATATTATTCTCTTTAAAATAAAGCTGAGAAGTTAAACCACCCAACCAGAATCTTTACTATTAGGATCATTAGTGACATACATATTATCACAGTGTATGATGGACAAACATCTTCTCCATTTTAAATAAATAAAAACTTTATTTTATGATTTAAATTTAAAATGTGTTTGGACATTAAAGTACGGCTTCATAATCACAAACTACTTCACCACCTGCTTCAACCATAAAATATTTAATTTGAAATGTGTTATCGGTTAACTTAAACAATATTGAAATGACTACTTTAAAATGCATTCAACATGTGCCATATATAAACTATCATTATATCTAACGTAGCAAAGTAAATTGTTTCGGAATAACTCTACACGGACCGGAATATTAGACAGGAATATTGGACCGGTCCCTTTTTTTTTTTTTTTTTTTTTTTTTTTTTTTTAGTGACTCTTAAAAAATGTATAGTATTTATTCCAACAGGAATTTTTATAAAAAATAGTGTTTTAAGTGTAATTTGGATACATATTCAAATACAAGATTATACAGACTGTATAATCCTGTATTTGAATATGTATCCAAATTACACTTAAAACACTATTTTTTATAAAAATTCCTGTTGGAATAAATACTATACATTTTTTAAGAGTCACTAAAAAAAAAAAAAAAAAAAAAAAAAAAAAAAAAAGGTGACCGGTCCAATATTCCTGTCCAATTAACCTGTCTGCGTAGCATTGCTCATATATATAGAGGACTAGAGGCATCGAGATCTCTCTACATTGAGATCACTGCGCCTATTAATACTGGACGCCAGGTGTCATAGCAATTATCCTGTAGGTTGATAAATAAATCTATAATATAAAACAGAGCGGAGAGAGAAAATAGACAAATGTCACATCAAGTTTACGTCAGCTGCTCTCTCTCTCATTCCAGTTTATTCAAATTTCAAATCCTCTATCTATTCTACCACACACACAGAGCTCTCACTCTTATTCCCCCTACATACAAATATGTGTTCTCATTATGTTTCAGATTTACAATTGTTTAATTTTGACTCACATATTTCGATAATTTTTAAATTTCAAATATTTTCAGGTATATATTGAAGGATACATGGTGTAAGCTGTAAAGTAAAGGGTTTTATACTCAACATGTTGTTTCTCTATTTTCTGCATGTATGTATTCATTGTGTTTCGTCTTTTGTAAAGTTAGCTAATTATACATGGTTATGATGATTTTGGGTATGGAATGATGTTTTTTATGGTGGTTTCGATATGTATGGATGATTGTAGTTTTGTAAACATGTTTAGATTTTTTTGGATATCTATTTTTAAAGGAAACTCTGCCGAAATTTCTTGAAATTAGTAGCGACTAGCTTGATATTTTGATGGTTGGATGTGTTGATGATTGAGTATGTATTAATTTCTTCATATATGTATTTTTTTGTGTTCCGTATTTTGTAAATTTAACTAATTATGCATGGTTATGATTATTTTGGGTATGGAATGATGATTTTTTTGGTGGTTTGGATATGTGTGGATGATTGTAAGTTTTATAGACATATTTATATTTGTCTGGATATCTATTTTAAAAGGAAATTCTGTCGAATTTTTTGAAATTAGTAGCGACTAGCTTGATGTTTTGGTGGTTAGATATGTGTTGATGATTGTGTGTTCCGTATTTTGTAAAGTTAACTAATTATACATGGTTATGATGATTTTGGGTATGAAATGATAATTTTTTTTGTGGTTTGGATATGTAATGATGATTGTAAGTTTTGTAGACAGGATTATAATTTTTTGGATATTTATTTTTAAAAGAAATTTTACCGAAATTTCTTGATGTTAACTAGCTCGATGTTTTGGTGGTTGGATATGTATTGATGATTGAGTATGTATTAATTGTTGTGGTGATATGTGTCTTTAGATAATGTAATATTTTTTAAATTTTAATTTAATTTTTCGTTATACCGTGCCTTCAGGCACGGGTTATAGCTAGTGAATTCATAATTAACGGAATAAGAGATTTATCGGAAAATACAGAGAAATTCTTTCTAATGTGTAAATTTATATTTATTAAAATCAAAGTCTTCTATATTCCAACCCACAAGTCGGTTTATATAGCTTAGCAAAATTTTATCTTCAAGTCACTCTAGAATATTACTAGAGATATGGAAATAAAATATGAAAAAATTCTAACAAACTTCCTAGGGATGCAAAAAGAGATTCTAACAAACTTCATACTTTTACGGAAACAAAATAACAAACTTGCAAATAATAAAATATTATTAATTAAAGAACTAAATAGAAAGAGAAAGCTATTAAACTATTAGTCTGTCGAACTCTAAAGTCAAGATGCCATTTCGTCTCCCGAAGTCAAAGGTGAAAGTGTTCTCTCAACTCCCGAAGTTGAAGGTGTTCCATCACTCGAAGTCGAAGCTGAAAGATCTCATCTAACGAAGCTGAATGTATTAATGCCGAAAATGTTTAATGGCCTCTTCGTTTGGACGATCATCCCTTTCATGATATTCCAAGGCCATCAACATGCTATCCGATAATTCGGTGTCTTCAATCTTGTACCATCCTGCATCAGTCACCCCAGGTTGAGAAGAACTCGTCCTTGAGTTCTCAGTTTGTTTAGTAGACAGCTAGAAACAGGGGCTCAGATGTTTAACGTTGAAAACGTCCAAAGTCTGCAGATGACTCGGAATGCGTAACCGATAAGCATTATCGTTGATTCGCTGCGGAATTTCACAAGGGCCATTTTTTCGATCCTTAAGTTTATTATAATCGCCAACAGGAAAACAATCACGGGTAAGTACGGCCCAAGCACGATCTCCAACTTTAAAAACAACCTGACGACGATAACTGTCAACCCGATCCTTGTTTTTAACATTGTTTTCCAAGATGGACTTTTACACTTGATCATGGATAACCTGAAGATGATCTATCATTTTTTCCGCTTTGGGATGTATTCGACCAATTCGAGGAACATGAACTAAATCTAAGACTCTATAAGGGTTCTGACCACAAACTATCTCAAAAGTACTCATGTTATTGGTCCGTTCGAAGCAAATTCTGCTTGAGAAAGTGCCAGATCCCATTGCTTCGATTTATTTCTGGCCAAACACCTCAGAATATTGCCCAAACTTCGATTTACCACTTCGGTCTGACCATCGGTCTGAGGATGGTAAGCATTGTTGAAGTTCAATTGCGTTCCGAGCTTTTTCCACAGACTCTTCCATAAATTACTCACAAATTTAGTATCCCAGCCAGATGTAATAGACTGTGGGACACCATGTAAGCGTACAATCTCTCGAAAGTAGATATGGGCGATCCGAACTGCATCCATGGTCTTCCGACAAGCTATGAAATAGGCCATTTTAGAGAATCGGTCGACGACAGCCATAATAGATGAAGCTCTTTGAGTTCGGGGTAGGTCTAAGACAAAGTCCATACTAACATCACACCAAGGCCTTTCAGGAACATGTAAGGGAGTGTATAATCTCGCATTGGTAAGAACTCCTTTGACTTCTGACAAGTAGAACACCCTTTTATATAGTGATTCACATAGCTCGAGATCTTTGGTCAATAATAGTCAGCTGTTATTAAGGCCAAGGTCTTATCTCGCCCGAAGTGTCCTTCTTTGTGAAGTTCACTCATTATCTGTTGTCAAAGCGAACAATCAGGAATACACAACTGGAGTCCTAGAAACAAACAGCCCTCATGTAATATAAAATCAGTTTGTCGACCTTCTCGTATGTCTTGAACTATCTTACCGAAGGAAGGATCTCCTTCATACATCTCAGTGAAGACTTCAAACCCTATAATCTTATTTTGCATAGTACTAAGGAGTAATGCTCTTCGGCTTAGCGCATCAGCAACACGATTTAGACATCCTGCTTGATGTCGAAGAGTGAAAGTGAACTCTTGCAAGTTTGCTACCCATTTAGCATGTCTTCGGCTGAGCTTATGTTGACCATTAATAAGTTTTAGGCCTCATGATCAGTAAAAAGAATGAATTCCTTTTGTATTAAATAATGACGCCAACGCTTCAGTGTCTGGACTAGGGCATAGAATTCCAAATCATAAGAAGATTAATTCTTTCTTGACCCTGATAATTTTTCACTTAAAAAAGCAACTGGTCGACCAATACCAACTCCAGATGCATCACAGTTTACTTCGAAGACCTTCTTGAAGTCAAGAAGTTCCAGTACGGGTGTTTCCGTCATCTTCTTTTTGATCAACTGAAAATTATCTTCGGCCTCCTAGGACCATTAAAATGATTTCCCTATAAGACATTCGGTGATAGGCGCGATCAACGTGCTGAAATCTTGGATGAACTGTCTGTAAAAAGATGCTAATCTATAAAAGCTTCTTACATCATGTATGGTCTTCGATGTAGTCTATGCCGAGACTGCCTTGATCTTGGTCGGATCTGCGTGAACGCCTTCGGTAGAAACAACAAAAACCGAGGAAGGTTACTGAAGTCGTGCAATAGGAACTCTTTTTTTTGTTTATAAACAATCGTTCCTTCCTCAACGTTCCAAATACAGTTCAGAGGTGCTCATGATGTAATTTCGATGTCTTACTATATATAATAATGTCATCAAAGTAAACAACCACAAATTTTCCCATGTAAGGTCGTAGTACTTGATGCATAAACCTCATGAAGGTACTGGGCGCGTTGGAAAGTCCGAAGGGTGTAACCATCCATTCATACAAACCTTATTGTGTTTTGAAGGCTGTCTTCCATTCATCTCCAGGTCTCAACCGAACTTGATGGTACTCACTCTTCATGTCGATCTGTGAAATTTTTTTTGCACCAAACAACTGATCTAACATATCATCTAGACGAGGTATCAGAAAATGATACTTCACTGTGATTTTATTGATTTCTCTACTATCAATGCACAATCTCCATGAGTCATCCTTCTTCGGTACTAATAGAGCTGAAACTACATATGAGCTTATGCTTTCATGAATATACCACTTCTCCATTAAGTCCATTACCTGCCTTTGTAACTATTCTGACTTCTTGGGACTGAGTCTGTAGGATGGTCTGTTCGGTAGACTCAATCCTGGGATAATATCTATTTCATGTTGAATATCTATTAATGGTGGTAATCCCGATGGAAGTTTTTTGGGCATTAAGTCAGCGAACTCCGTTAGCAACTTCTGCACATCAGCTGATACTTCTGCATTGTCATTTGCCAAACTTTTTTCACAAGGAAGTAATGCATACATAACTCCTTCATGCTTCACTTCTTTAGGAATCTCGTCATAGACAATATGTTCAGATTCTCGACTGCTCAAGCTGAACTGTCTTCTTCTCGCCAAGATGCTAACACAATCTTCTTCCCTTTTATGTTGAGGGAGTAAGTATTCCTTCGACCATCATGGATGATGCTTCGATCATATTTCCATAGTCTTCCCAATAACATATGACAATCATCCATTTTCACCCCATCGCACCAAGCGTTATCAAAGTATTTCTTCCCGATTGATAAGGATACTAAACATTTTCTGTTAACGGTTACTTCACTGCCTTTATGCAAACTAATATAACTTATATGGCTTTGGATGCCGATCCATTTTCAAGTTTAACTTTTGAACAGCTTCTTCGGATACTACGTTTTCAAAATTGCCACTATCAGTAATCACTTTACAAACCTTTTTTGCCACTGTGTAAGTAGTGTGGAAGATATTGTTCCTCAACCAATCCTCTTTGAATTTTTCTTTAAGAGTCAGTAGACTCTTGCGAACTACTAGGGTCTCCTGTCCATCTCCATATAACACATCTTCGTCCTCGTACTCATCATATATAGGCTCTCCGAACTCCTCTGCTTCATCGGTCATTCCTTCTTCAATAAAAAGGTTTTTACATGATGCAGAAGGATTTCTGGCTGAAGATCCTGAATGGTCGGATAGTACGATGACGATACTAAAGGACCAAAAATTAAGGGATCAGCGCAATGATATCGATTGACTTCAGGGTCAGGCGTTCGGTCCGTGTCTTCGGGGGTCGGAGTTCGGCTTCGGATGATGTCATGACTTTGGGTGTGGTGAACTTCTTTCGAAGGGGCGTCATGACTTCAGAAGTCGATGGACTTTATTATTATTATTATTATTTAGTCTTTTATAGTAACAGTATTTTATTAGGTAGTAAATCTTTTATAATAAGTTGTTACTTGTTAAGATTTTATTTTCGTATTTTTAAGAAGTTTGTTAGGATATCTTTCCATATCTCTAGGAAGATTTTATTTTCATATCTCTAAGAAGATTCTAGAGTGACTTGGAGAGAAAGTTTTGTTAGTTATATATAAACCCGACTTGTGGGTTGAATTAGATAGACTTTAATTTTGATAAATATAAACTTACACACTAGAGTTTCTCTGTCTTTTCTGGTGAATCTCTTGTTTTTTTATTTGTGAATTCATTTACTTACCAGCCCGCAAGATAATAGTTATCCCGCCCGGCGTCAGTTGATATCAAAGCTCAAACATCTTTCTGGGAATAGACTCATCGGTTTTAATGGTTGGTGGTCGTGGTCGTAGAGGGCAAATTCTGGCTGAGGAAGTCTCGCACTAGGATCGTAACATTCAAGACGCGATGATTGAGGATTTACAGAGATAGGTTGCAGAGTTAACCTGGCGTCTCAAGGCGCTAACTCGAGGTCGTCGTGGGTAAGTTCTGAAGGAGGAAGTCCCGCACCTTGATCAATATCATGGACAGTTTCCGGCTGAGGAAGTGCTACACCTTGATCATGACGAGGAAGGATATTATTCTCATGGATAGTATCCGACTGAGGAAATCTCGAAATATTTCTCGCACCTTGATTGTGATGAGGAATTTATAATTTTAATTCCGATTTTGATGAAGAACAGTTATTGTAAATGAAGAAGAAATTTATGACGAATATAAAGATCGATGAAGAAGAAATTTATGACGAATATAAAGAAGAAGGAGACCTTATGGAGAACCTGAGTATGACAAATATGATGATGGCGGTGAAGAAGAGAATGGATCGTATGAAGATAGTCAGGAGACCTTGGTCGTTCGCAAGAGTCTACCAACTCTTAAAGGTGATTCCGAAGAGGATTAGTTGAGAGCCAATATCTTTCAAATAACTTGCACCATAGCAAATAAATTCTACAAGTTAATCATTGACGGTGGCAGTTGTGAGAAGCTAGTGTCAGAAGAGGCTGTCAAGAAATTACAGTTGAAAATGGATCGGCATCCTAAACCATATAAGTTGTCGTGGTTAAAAAAAGGTAATGAAGTAAGAGTGGATAAAAGTGCTTAATGTCTTTTTCCATCGGCAATAAATATTTTGATAAAGCTTTGTGTGATGTGGTGTCTATGGATGCATGTCATGTGTTGTTGGGCCGACCTTGGAAATATGACCGAAGAGTCATTCATGATGGTCGGAAGAATACATATTCCATTCGTTTTAAAGGGAATAAGGTTGTACTAGCGCCTTGGCGAGAAGAGGCCAGTTCGGCTCGAGAAGTCGGGAGTCTGAACCTATTATCCATGACTAGATTCCTAACGGAGGCCGATTGTGAAGGTGTGGTGTATGTCCTATGTGACGCCTCCAAAACAGGTATACATCACCCATCTTGAGTCGCCAGATACATGGTACAGAACTCAACTACAAACTTAATTATACAACTGTCGTGCAAAATACGACAAAACATAGCTGAGAGTTTAAACATGAATATTGCCTTCTAGACAATATCCACACTCAATGGAGTCCTCATTATAATTATTATCACACTATTTTATAAAAATAGTGAGGACTACTATAACACCATCTCGGACCATCACTCTGTTCCCCGACTAGTCCCGGCTACGTTCTCATTTCCTGAAGAGAACAATAAAAGAAAAGGGTGAGCTCAACTAGCCCAGTAAGAAATATTATGACTAAGATAATGCAAAATAAATTATCCTTAACCTTCAACAATATAACAACTGATAGAATACAATAGACAACAAGTTTTAGATCAACAACTGCAGCGAAATAAGCAATCCATTAGAAGAGTCAAGTAAAGCATGATATCTATTATCTTCTATGATTTAACAAGTTTTTCATCAACTTTATCGCTGAGACTCAACTTAATAAATAAACCACATCATCGAATCATCCCTGCACTACGGGCCAAGGATATTCATGTAATCATCAATGATCATGATTATACCGAATAATCCCTAGTCATAATCATACCAATAACTGTCCATCAATGTACTACGGGCCAATGATGATTTTTACCACATCATTTATAACATTACGGGTCATGATTATACCAAATGATCCCTGGTCATAATTATACCAATCAACAGTCCATCTATACACGTAAGCCAAAGATGACTTTCATCACAATATAAGCATGAGGGTGATGACAATGATATAAGTATTAATCAAACGAAATCAAGGATAAATATTAAAGACTTTAAATTTATCCAGAGTTTAAAAATATCCAAATTGTCAATATGATACTATTTTGTGGAGTAAAATTCAAGAATAATATTCATGTATCAAAAATTAATTTGGATACCAAAGAAATATATTTTTCGGGTGAATAGTACCCCGTGAATAGTAAGTACCCTATGAATAGTACTTTGGGAATAGTACCTCGTGAATAGTACCCCGGCATAAAAAGTGCCCCAAATACCCCGAGTGAATAATACTAGAGTGAATAGTAATCGGGTGAATAGTAACCCATGAATAGTAACTCGTGAATAGTATTTCGGCACAAAAAGTGCCCCGAATACCCGTGTGAATAATACTAGAGTGAATAGTAACCAACTGAATAGTAACTCGTCAAAGAAAAATACCAAAGAAAACGATATTTCATGACGAGTACAAAAAAAATGATATCTCATACGAGTATAATAGAATATACGAAACTGCAAATGGATTTTCATCCGCCATGCGGTAATCCACGTAGATAGATCATTTTCATAATTTAATAAAGAATGAATACGAAGGGTTATTCACCATGCATGCGGTAGTCCGCATAAACATGTTATTCCAACAGAATAATAACGAATAGAATAACGGAATAATTTTACCATGCATGCGGTAGTCCGCGTAGACAGGTTATTCTAACAGAATAATAAAGAATAGAATAACAGAAGAATTTTATCATGCATGCGGTAGTCCGCGTAGACAGGTTATTCCAACAGAATAATAAAGAATGGAATAACAGAAGAATTTCACCAAGAATGCGGTAGTCCGCGTAGACAGGTTATTTCAACAGAATAATAAAGAATAAAATAACAACCCTTACGCGTATTAAAAGAAAATAACTCTCTTCATGAATACGAAAGAAATAATACCTCTTACGACTGTTGAACGAAAATAATATTCCTATGAATATTGAACGAAATGATATTACTTATGAATATTGAACGAAAATAATATTCATACGAATACGAAAAATAATATCTCTTCAGAATATGAAATAAATAATACCCCTTACCTCAGAAGAAGACTGGATACTGGAATAGTGAAATAACATACTTCACTTCTTCTTTCTCTCTATAGCTTTTCGCTTTATATCTTCTCTCTCTATAATTGCTATTGTGAGACTTAGTGAATTGGTGAGAATGAAAGAAGAATGAGCTTCTATTTATAGGAAAATATAGTTTTGAATTACACATTTTGGGGCTCGAAATATTACAGTACAATACCTTCATCTTTTCTTTTTTTTAATTTAGCCCTGCAAGTATTATCAAACTTGCACCACCTCCCCTAATAGTATATCATGTGAATCAATAGTACAATCATGTGACTCAATAGTTCTATACATGTGAAAAAATAATTTTAGTATAGTACCTTTATCTATACCTCCATTTTTGTTTAGTCATGCAAGTATTATCAATCTTGCACCACATCCTTTAATAGTACATGCATGTGAATCAATAGTACATACATGTGAATAAATAGTTATAAGCATGTCAATTAATAGCAATTAATTGCTCATTTATCCGATTAATTATCCAATTGGTCAATATAACTTCCACACATCAATTATTATTGAAATAAATGTCGATTTTTACTAACACTAATAATCCCAACACAATGGAACTATCAATTCCATCTTTAATCAACACGAACTTATTCATCATTAATATTATAACTCACAATATTTAACAACCAGGTCGTTCCCAGGAAAGAAGGGGCTTTCCGATAAGGATTTCTCCCTATTGGTACGCAATTAGGTGACCAAACTTCTCCTCGACAGAACTTTCTAGACATCGTCAATATTACAAATAATAATATGAATAACTTTGTCGTCTCAATTATTGATTTAATAATAATAAATATTATGCAGATGATACTGTGACAATAATTGAATAAATAATATTAGAGATATTATGGAGCAATTACTGTAGCAATAATTAAGTATAACTGAGTGACTTCTTACATAAGCATCAATACTCAATACCGCGTGCTACTATGCAACCACGCGTATTACTATACTTTTACTACCGATTATTTTATGACAACTTGCTTACTTTGAATTTTTTTTCAAATATCACCCTTAACTTTAACCTTTTATCAATTTAACCATTAACTAAATAGAATAACAATTATAAAAAAATTGAATACTTTTATTTCATAAAATTTGGGATCTCACATCCTACTTCTTTGTGGGAGCGCTTCGACAGCTGAAAGCACTAAGTGTCAGCCGATGTATAGGAATTACCCGAAGAACTTCCATCAGGACTATCAGCGATGAGGGATATTCAACACTAGATATATCTTGTCCTAAGATCGAATCAAAGGGAAAATATTTCAGTTGTCGAAGCCTCTTCTTGTACAGTTTTCATTCTATCTGTGTCGAACTCGAGGACGAGTTCTTTCCAACACGGAGAGACTGATGCAGGAGGATTTTTGGCCGAAGATCCTGAATGGTCGGATAGTACGATGGCGATGCTAAAGGACCAAAAGTTAAAGGATCAACGCAACGGTATCGGTTGACTTCGGGGTCAGGCGTTCAGTCCGTGTCTTCGGGGGTTGGAGTTCGACTTCGGATGGCGTCAAGACTTCGGGTGTGGCGAACTTCTTTCGAAGAGACGTCATGACTTCGGAAGTTGATGGAATTTATTATTATTATTATTATTATTATTATCATTTAATCTTTTATAGTAACAATATTTTAATAGGTAGTAAATCTTTTATAATAAGTTGTTACTTGTTAAGATTTTATTTTCGTATTTTTAGGAAGTTTGTTAGGATATCTTTCCGTATCTGTAGGAAGATTTTATTTTCACATCTCTAAGAAGATTCTAGAATGACTTGGAGAGAAATTTTTGTTAACTATATATAAACCCGACTTGTTGGTTGAATTAGATAGACTTTAATTTTGATAAATATAAACTTACACATTAGAAAGAGTTTCTCTGTGTTTTTCGATGAATCTCTTGTTCTTTTATTTGTGAATTCATTTGCTTACCAGCCCGCAGGATAATCACTATCCCACTCGGCGTCATTACCCTTTTGGTTAGCAGGCTTTCGACACTCAGTTGCTTTATGACCTGGTTCTCCACATCTGAAGCACTTGATGCTAGAATTAAAGGTACCCTGAGGTTGTGGTGTAGTACAAAATTGTGGGGATCGATTTGGCTTGTTGGGGGGATTGTTCCTCGGCATCTGTCTACTGTTTTGTTGTTGCTCTGCCTCACAAGCTCGCTGATATGCTTCAGAAATAGTCCAAAGTGAATGGAGGCTGAGGGCATTCTGTAATGGCTGTTTTAATATCCTCCCAAAATATCGTGCCACCAGTTGTTCTTCAATTTTTGATAGATCATTCCTTGCTATCAATTGGTAAAACTCTTCAGTATAATCATCCATAGATCGAGTACCTTGTCTTAACGGATGTAATATCTTAAACAGACACTGGGTGTATTCGAAAGGAAGAAAGTGACTTTGCATCTTCTTCTTCATCTTTTCCCACTTGGTGATTTTTGACTTTCCTTGTCTATCTCTTGAACGCCTCATCTGTTCCCACCAAGAAGATGCTTGGCCCTTCAGTTTGATGGCAACCAATTTTACCTTAGCGCTATCTGATACTTAATTCCTTATACTCAAAGATGCGCTTTACCTCGTTCATCTAATCAATGAATCCTTCTGCTTGCAGCGTACCAGAAAATTCAGGTAGCTTCATTCTGAAACCCAGATCGCTACGACGGTCCTCAAGGTTACGTCGTTCCCATAGCTGCCTCCTACGGTGGTAAGGGTTATTATAACTTGATTCAGAATCATAGGATTCTTCATCGTGTTCAAGATGTGGGACTTCCTCCTCTGGAACCTGTCCACAGCGGCCTAGGAGCGAGACTTCCTCCTCCGGAACTTGTCCACGACGACCTAGATTTTGCGCTGCTAGGCGCTGGGTTAGCTCTGTAACTTGTCTCTGTAAATCCTCAATCATCACGTCTTGGACGCTTCGATCACGGTGTGGGACTTCCTCAGCCAAAATTTTCCCTCTACGACCACGACCACCAACCATTAAAACCGATGAGTCTATTCCCAGAAATTAAGATGCTTGAGCTCTGACACCAACTGATGCCTGGTGGGATAACGATTATTCTGCGGGCTGGTAAACAAATAAATTCACAATTAAAAGAACAAGAGATTCACCGGAAAACATAGAGAAATTTTCTCTAATATGTAAATTTATATTTATCAAAATCAAAGTCTTCTATTCTAACCCACAAGTCGGGTTTATATATATATAACTTAGCACAACTTTATCTCTAAGTCACTCTAGAATATTCTTAGAGATATGGAAATAAAATGAAAATAAAATTCTCCTAGGGATATGAAAAGATTCTAACAAATGCGAAAAGGGATTCTAACAAACTTTTTACTTTTACGGAAACAAAATAACAAACTTGCAAATAATAAAATATCATTAATTAAAGAACTAAATAGAAAGAGAAAGCAATTAAACTATTAGTCTGTCGAACTCCGAAGTCAAGACGCCATTCCGTCTCCCGAAGTCGAAGGTGAAAGTGTCCTCTCAACTCCCAAAGCTGAAGGTGTTCAATCACTCGAAGTCGAAGCTGAAAGATCTCATCTTCCGAAGCTGAAGGTATTAATGCCGAAGGTGTTTAATGGCCTCTTCGTTTGTGACGATCATCGCTTTCATAATATTTCAAGGTCATCAACATACTATCCAATAATTTGGTATCTTCGGTCTCGGACTATCCTGCATCAATACTGCATAGTTATTATTTTGCCTCTTTTTTCCGGACATTGTTCTTCCTTATATCAATGAAATGTATCTTCAAGTGGGGTAAAGCTATGTATATATAAGAGGCTGAGAAGCAAATAGTTTTGAACCATAATTTTCGCTCTCGAATGTTCTCTCTAATGCATGGCTACAAATAAATTTGGATCGAGGACCTTTTTGCACATATATAGCTAACTATAATTTTAAGTTCTCTAATAAAATATTGAACGTATGAAGTATGAACGCATACATTAATGATCACAACTCTAGTTATGATATCTTATCTAAATGCTAATCACAAGAACTTCGGTTACTTAAGAATTTCTTCCAATACAACTCAAAGTCAAAGATAGATATTTGTCCGTCGTTGCGAATATTTACATGCAAGTACGTTGCAATAATTTAAATATGAAAGAGTACGAAAAAAAAATTAACAGATTTACCACCATTTATTTAAGTTGAAATTAACTAGAAAATTGCTAATTGTAATGAAGCATAAATGTTATATAGGAGGGTGATACTACTAAAAGGAATTAGACTATAAAGAAGTTTTAAAAAGGAAGGCAGATGAGACGACTATCTAAAGGGACGTTTCATAGTTGAGATGAAAATATATACACATGCACTTGTCTCCCTTAATTATTTATGCCACATGTCAGTCCTTCCATGTCCACCTTTACAACTGTACCAACCATTCATCTTATTAATTTGACGTCCTTGGCGACTATATAAATGAGCTAACATACTAAGTAAAAAGGCACTCAGAAGTTATATATTCAAAAAAGATACTAATTAACAAAGCAATGGCCAAGCTTAGAAGCATTAGCAAGAAAAAGAATGGCATTGTCAAGCTTAAAGTAGTAGTAGAGAAGTTACAAAAGAGTCTTCTTTTAGGTAAAAAGTCGGCTTCTGATACCGACGAGTTTGACGAAGTAAATGATTCAACTTATGTGCCAGAAGATGTTAAAGAAGGACACTTTGCGGTGATTGCTGAGGAAGACGATGAAATGAAGAGATTCGTTGTTCCGTTGAGTTATCTTAATCATCCATCTTTCTTGATGCTGTTGGAGCAAGCAGCTGATGAGTACGGCTTTGATCATGGCGGTGCCCTAACAATCCCTTGTAGGCCAAGGGAGCTCGAGATGATATTGGCTGAGGAAAAGGGGAGACACACTAGGGTTGATGTAAATTGGGATTCTTGTAAAACCATGATTAAGAGTTATTAAAATATATATTTTTCTATTAGTATACCAAAGCTCATTTTTTAATTGATTTTTCATTGAACACACACACACACACACACACACACACACACACACACATATATATATATATAGGGAACCCATTCATGGCAACCGGTTGCCATGAGAATTGTGCAACAACCTCTTTTTGTACTGTTGATAAATTGATTTGAAAGCTGAGGTTAGAAGTTAAATATGATAAGCCGGCACAAGTTGTTGTACCCAATTATTTACTTGTACCGGCTTCTATTTTAATAAGAGAGGCTCACGTAAAATATTATTGTCAATATAGTTATACAATATGAATATTTATTATTAAAATAATCCGGCCGAAAGATCTTGTACCGGCTTATCCTTTTTTTTTCCATTTCTCCATTATATGTCATGTCTCAGCAAATATTTAATGTTAAAATAATCCGGCCGGTACAGCTTGTACTGTCACGGCTGGAATTTTTTTTTTTTACAATATCCAACCATTCACTGCTAAATAGAATCGAACTCGCGACCTCAAAGCTCCAAACCCTCGTCATATGACCACCCGAGCACCATGGGCCTAGCTGCTCATTTCAACCAAGGATATATCTTTATAGTAAAACTT
Source organism: Panax japonicus (assembly GCA_020205505.1). Lineage (NCBI taxonomy): Eukaryota > Viridiplantae > Streptophyta > Magnoliopsida > Apiales > Araliaceae > Panax > Panax japonicus. The sequence continues at coordinate 155,373 of JAINUV010000815.1, forward strand.
CACCATCCCCCAAAATCTATATATTATTATTATATTACGATTTATTTTTATATAAATCTATATTATTAATTGGGTTTGTTAAAATAGAAATAAGTTAATTTTTATATTTATTATTATCCCCTTTAATGTTTTTTCTTATTTTTGTAATAATATCAATAAAAGGATTATTAATATATAAAAAATAAATATCATTCTTTAATAAAATATAAAGTGATCATTATAAATCTTGCATTATTATTATTAGTAATTTTATTATTAAATATTGGTTGAGTGGAATTTAAATGGATTTAGATTATAGTAATTTATTTTATTATTACACATATATTTATTTTTATATTTATTTTAATTATTATTTGAGTATAGTAAATAATATGAAACATTATTTTTAATATTAATATAAATAATGTGATTGTTAATAACTAGACTGAATAATAATATCCATACAGTTCAACCAAATAGATATTCTTATTAATTAATATGTACATTAGATAACGCTTGACAAGTTTTATATCTCAGAGGCCGGAAGTAATCTTGCGGATTTCTTGTAGAGCTCCCATGCGATGCGGTAACGAAAGACCGTGACATCTTCTAAGGACCACTTCCCTAGGCAAATATCACTATTGGCCTTAACGAATGAGTCAACATACTTGCATACAAAAATGCCACAGTCTGAGTCGTTGTGTTGTTTCGGTCGAATCTTTGCGGTCTGCACGGTAGGATTACCGCTGGGCCACGCACGCATCGGATTACCATTTCGCAAACAAAATGGTATCAAATGTACCTGCATGTACTAAGTAGTTGGTTAATGAATTTTTAATATTAAATGACATTATAAAAGTAAAATATTTTAAAACTACACATACCGCAACTTTAACTGAATTCTGCGTACATTTCCTGTAACTTCAGATTTATTACTTAACAATTTCAGATTTATTACTTTCAACTTCACTGATAAATGCAGATGTATTTTCACAATTTAAACTTGCAACAGAATCTGACAATTTGAAAAACTTACTTGTGAATAATAGTGATGAATTTTGCTCGATCAGAACTTCAACTTGATTTTTCAAAGTGAAAGCGGGCAACCAGATGAAACAAATTATGAGTAGAGGTGAAAAGAGAAATTAATATCCGAGAGCAAATTCTATGGAAGGATAAGAAGATAACTTGAGAAAATAGCAGGTTCCTAGAAAATATTAAAAGGGCAAAAAGACCAGCCGGTACAGCTTGTAGCGGTTAATGCTCAAGAAGTCAAACAAATATACTTTTCCCATATAATCAATGTCAGCTTTTTCTATTCCCATAGTGCTTTATTATTACGTTTGACTACTTATTCACCAGAAAGTCTTTATCATAATAATAATAATAATAATAATGGTAATAAAATAATAAAAAGTACATAAGTCGCTACAATATGTAACGACTTTATACTCATTTCCTAATAATAATAGAATAATAATAATAATCAAATAATATGACAGTTATCCAAATCCAAGGTAAAATATGTATCCAAATCCAAGGTAAAATATGACAGCTAGGCTAGTGGTGCTTGGGTGGTCATATGACGAGGGTTTGGAGCTTGAGGTCGCGAGTTCGAATCTGTTTAGCAGCGAAAAATTTTATTTTAATTTTTTATTATAAGCTGGTGGAGCTTGTACCGGCCGACCATTAAATAGTTTTTTTAATAATTTATTTTAATTTTATTTTACAAGCCGATGGAGCCTGTACCGGTTGAGTGTTTTTAATTTTATTTTAATTTTTTATTACAAGCCGATGGTGCTTGTACCGACCGACCATTAAATATTTTGTTTTAATAATTTATTTTAATTTTATTTTACAAGCCGGTGAAGCCTGTACCGGCCGAGCAAAAAGACAATTTTTTTACACCGAACCGAATATTATTGTTTGACTTCTTTTTCTGCCACATCACCTTGGGAAAGAACACCTGCTAGAACACAAAGCTAAAAGTTATTTCGGGAAAGACTACCTGCAAGCTTGGTAAACTAAAAAGCTAAAAAGCTGAGACCCACAACAGTCTCAGTGTTTGAATTTGGTTCGAAATTTATGAGTTTGTACCGGCTTGCTTGAGCTTATTTAACCATCTATTGAGAACATACGTTGTTCTAAAGTTTAGTATAATAGCTAGATAAAAATAACAGAGAGTATTTCGGAAGAGAGGAGCAAATTGTGATGCAAGTTGAAGCGGCTGGATTCCATTTATTATATTCTGAAGACACCGAATTATTTGTAAGATATTGTTATTGGTATTTAATATTATTATTTGCAGCATGTAAGATATTGCTATAGCTGTTGTTGTTATTTGTTATGTTTGTAATAGTTTGTATTTATTGTTATTTGTTCAGTTTTTAATAGTTTCTGTTGTTGTTGTTATTATTTTTGTATAATAGTAAAATAATATTATTACATTATATAAATGAAAAAAACTTATACTGATGTACTCAATTGTTACATTATTTTTATTTTAATTATTATTAGAGAGTATTTTATTATTTTTGTTATCATTAATACACTTATACACAATTATTGTTTTTGTCATGCATGATATTACTGTCATTTTGCAACATGTTATTCAGTCATGTTGTCTTGCATCTTAACACTAATATGGAATTGATGTTGTATTTTTAGGTAAAAGATGAACAACTGGGAATATGGGCCAATTGATCCAAGTGTTCTTCATGATCAACAAGATCATGTATTAGATGACATATATCATGGGAAAGATAGGGGAAAACTAGGCTCCAGTCAATATACTGATCAAAAATATAATAAGTGGAATTTGACAAAAGAACAAAAAATCCTTTTAGATAAATGTGGATTTGGAGTATTTAGTTTTCGAGGTGTTGTACACCAAACTGACCTTGGTCTAATATCTGCCCTAGTCGAGAGATGGCACCCGGAGACCAATACTTTTCATTTAAACTGTGGAGAAATAACAATTATGTTAGAGGATGTTCACTTTATTTTTGGGTTATCGGTGGTGGGAAAGCCCTTAACGGGACCCCTTGCTGTCACCAATTTGAATTATTTTAGGGATTATTTAGGCAAAAAATTAACTGGTGAATATTTTAGTTCAAAAAAGCGCAATGCAATTTCATTAGTGTGGTTGCACGAACATTTTAATAATTGTCCCGAGAATGCAAGTAAAGATGTTGTAGGACGACACAAAGGCCTACATGTTGTGGTTGTGTGGGGCAATATTATTCCCGAATAGGAATAAGAATAGGAATAGTGTGCACCCAAGATATATGTATTTTATTGCTAACGCTGAATATTGTGTAACTTACTCTTGGGGCGCGGCAGTGTTGGCATATTTGTACAGACCTTTATATACTGCTACTAGGAAAGGAGTTAAATACATTAATGGTTGTGTAACATTATTACAAATTTGGGCCTATGAGCGTGTAAATATTGGAAGGCCAAACCCTTGGCCACAATCATCCGTATGGTTACCTAGGGCTTAAGCATGGTAATATTTTGGAGCCCACAGTTACCCTGGTAGACGTGAAAATCCCCACCACCATTTGTCATTTTATCGAGGGGAGTTAGACATTAAGTCTATGTGGGATGTGGTTTGGCGGCCTTACATGATGTGGGATGATGATATCAGTGGATTTAATTTTGAAGGCAAGTTGTTGGGATCTGGTGGGGTCCATTTGATCCACTTTGATATTGTGAAATTTTAGATGTCGGACCGTGTGATGAGACAGTTCGGGTTCTTGCAAGGCATACCATCACTCGCCAAAAATCATGGTGACCTTAGGAAGGAGAAAAAGTTTAAATTTATTGATTTCGAGGATTGCATGGCCTTGCGAGGGAAATACATTTCGATTTGGGAGGCATAGATGGATCATATCGAAGGACAACAATATGAAATTTCTAATTATGTGTCAGTAGATGATTACATGGCCTGGTATAGAAAAATTACACGTTAGAAAATTCACCGACCTCGACAGGCAAGGGACCCCGATAGTTGTTATGAGCCTCGTGTTATTTACAACCAACAACACCTTATTAAAATGGTAGGAAATTATATTCTTCTTTAATTAATCATGTATTAGAATAAATACTTAATATTAAATTTATTCTTCTTTAATTAATCATGTATTAGAGTAAATACTTAATATTACATTTATTCATATTTAGTGTTATTAATATTTGTTTGTGTTCATCTTATATGACAGGTTGAGAGTGCAAAGTCTTTGCTTGATAAATTTTCAGCACTTACTCAGCTGCCTCCCGAGTTGGTTCTGCAAAAACATAATTGGGATTACCAATACAGTCTATATGAAGGCAAGAGGGAAACAAATACCTCCACAGATGGGTCCCACAATTTTTGCACCACAGTCCAAATTCTCCCAATTCAATGAAGGGCTTGGGAAACAAACTGATTATGTTGTACAAGAGAGCTATATACCCACCACACAAGCACGGCAGGAGAGCTCCATTCCCACTTCTCAAGCCCATGAGGATTGTTACATTCCGACCTCCCAAGCCTCTGAGGAGTGTTACGTCCCAACCTCCCAAGCCTATGAGGAGTGTTACATTCCAACCACCTCTGATTTTGCGGGACTTTCTAACGTCACATGAGATTGTTCACTTAAGGTATATATAATGATGGTTTTAATTAAAGCAGGCTTTGCATTATTTATATTCATATTTTTAAATAAAAATGACATGCACAATAATAATAATAATGTACATTTGAGTCTCAATCAGGTACAAGATGCGAGAGATCACATCTCTTATTGACCAAAAGGGTCTATTACCAAAAAACTAAAAGATTGGAAGGAGGCCTTTATCAATAAACATATGTTTGGAAACATGGTGGCCTCGGAAATGAATTTATATCCTTTGTCACATCCACGGCAGTTATATGTTTTAGACTACAGTGCATTGCATTCCTTAGGACCTGAGAATTGGATTTTCGAGCATGTCCTCGATGCTTATATGTTGTTGCTACGAGACAGAGAGGAATACTACAGGTCCGCGGGGAATACAAAGGTGGGCCAAATTTGGTTTCATAAATTCATTCTTCATGCATCTTGGGCAGAGCTATGTGCCCCTAACTGAAGAGATTCATGCATGGAGTTTTTGCCATCCGTATGTGAACCATGATGTTGGCTCGCCTTTACAAGAATGCTAATACATATTCATGCCGGTGTGTAGTACACATCAACGCCATTTTGTCTTGTTCCTATTTGGAGTTGAAGATTGGATAGTTACTATAATTGACCCGTACTACAATGATACCAAACATATAAAGTTACAGGAAATGTACGCAAAATTCGTTAAAGTTGCGGTATGTGTAGTTTTAAAATATTTTACTTTTATAATGTCCTTTAATATTAAAAATTCATTAGCCAACTACTTTGTATATGCAGGTACATTTAATACCATTTTGTTTGCGAAATGGTAATCCGATGCGTGCGTGGCCCAGCGGTAATCCTACCGTGCAGACCGCAAAGATTCGACCGAAACAACACAACGACTCAGACTGTGGCATTTTTGTATGCAAGTATGTTGACTCATTCGTTAAGGCCAATAGTGATATTTGCCTAGATAAGTGGTCCTTGGAAGATGTCACGGTCTTTCGTTACCGCATCGCATGGGAGCTCTACAAGAAATCCTCAAGATTACTTCCGGCCTCTGAGATATAAAACTTGTCAAGCGTTATCTAATGTACATATTAATTAATAAGAATATCTATTTGGTTGAACTGTATGCATATTATTATTCAGTCTAGTTATTAATAATCACATTATTTATATTAATATTAAAAATAATGTTTCATATTATTTACTCATACTCAAATAATAATTAAAATAAATATAAAAATAAATATATGTGTAATAATAAAATAAATTACTATAATCTAAATCCATTTAAATTCCACTCAACCAATTTAATAATAAAATTATTAATACTAATAATGCAAGATTTATAATGATCACTTTATATTTTATTAAAGAATGATATTTATTTTTTATATATTAATAATCCTTTTATTGATATTATTACAAAAATAAGAAAAAACATTAAAGGGGATAATAATAAATATAAAAATTAACTTATTTCTATTTTAACAAACCCAATTAATAATATAGATTTTTGTAAAAATAAATCGTAATATAATAATAATATATAGATTTTAGGGGATGGTAAAGTTTTACTATAAAGATATATCCTTGGTTGAAATGAGTAGCTAGGCCTGTGATGCTCGAGTGGTCATATGACGAGGGTTTGGAGATTTGAGATCGCGAGTTTGATTCTGTTTAGCAGCGAATGGTTGGATATTGTAAAAAATTTTTTTTCCAGCCGTGACAGCTTGGTTTGGCCGGTTTCTATTTATTTTTTTATTTTATTTGAATTTGCTGAGTCATGACATATAATGGAGAAAAGAAAAAAAAAGATGAGCCGGTACAAGCTGTACCGCCCGGAACATTTTAACATAAAAAAAGGCAAGCCGGTACAAACTGTTCCGGCCGAATTATTTTAACATTAAATATTTGCTGAGTCATGACATATAATGGAGAAATGGAAAAAAAAGAAGAAAAAAAAGGATAAGCCGGTACAAGCTCTTCCGGCCGGATTATTTTAATAATAAATATTCATATTGTATAACTATACTGACAATAATATTTTACGTGAGCCTCTCTTATTAAAATAGAAGCCGGTACAAGTAAATAATTGGGCACAACAACCTGTGCCGGCTTATCATATTTAACTTCTAATCTCAGCTTTCAAATCAATTTATCAACGGTACAAAAGAGGTTGTTGCACAGTTCCCATGGCAACCGGTTGCCATGGATGGGTTCCCATATATATATATATATATATATATAAAGTAATGTGCTTATTCTTGTCTTTCCAGGTTTCATTTTGCATCTTTTAATTTAATTACCAACCCTATTGATCATAAGTTCCGTGAATAATCCATGTTGAACTTATATAATGCCAATGCTTTGTTTAGAGCCTGGAAAGTTGAAGGGATAAAAAAAAGGAAAGAAGTGAATTTATATTAGAGTTGGATTTGTAATCACCTGCGAGGCTTTTCACTTCTTTCACTTCCATTCGTGTTTTCCTTTTGTTCCCTTGCCCTTTATCTTTCCAAATTGCATAAACAAAAAAAGTAGCAAAATGAGAATTAATTTCTACTACCTCTATTCTTTTTCTTTTCACCTTTTCTTTTTACTTAATTTTTCTACATAATCTTTCCTGCTTTTCTCCTCTTTCCAGTTCGTCGGCTCCTTCTACAATCTCTTTCTTCTGTACATAGCAACCGTATAAACTAATTTTTTTTTCTCCAAGCACTTTAATTTTGAATTTTGCATACCCAAGAAATCGATTTTTTTTTTTGGTGCAACATGAAATCGATTTTAAAAAATATACAAACTCTTATTTTACAAGAAGAACTGAGGATGGATTGCTTTGGGGAAAGAAGTAAATGGGTTTTGATGGCAACTTTGATATATGAGACAACTTGAATTTAATTGGTTGTTGAGATTCCAGGTTTAAACTAGATGGATGTATGTGTGAAAAAGAAAGAAAAGAGAACTGAGATTATAGAACTTCTGCTGTTGACAAGTGTATTAAGGATTAAGTATTTAAGTCCTAGCTTGATTGGGGATGTATAGATATTAAATAACTAATACTTTAGTTGTTTATATACTCTGATTCCAAAATTAGAGATACCATTAATTCTTAACTAGTTAGAAATTTTAAATTCTTAACTAATAATGTTTTTGTTTTTATGAATAAGAGTATATATGTACATGACTAGTAAGATATATGTCCTGCTGCTATTTTAATTGATGAGTTTGAGGAAGTAAATGATTCAACCTAGCTATGTGCCAGAAGATATGAAGGAAGGACAGTTTGCAGTGATTGCTGAGGACGACAATGAAATCAAGAGATTCGTGGTTCGGTTGAATTATCTTAATCATCCTTCCTTCTTAATGCTCTTGGAGCTGCAAAGTACGGCTTTGATCATGCAGGTGGTGCATTAACAATCCCAATTGTCGGCCAAGCGATCAGCTCGAGATGATATTGGCTGAGGAAGAGGGGAGACACACTAGGGTTGATGTAAATTGGGATTCTTGTAAAAGTTAAAACCATGGTTAAGAAATATCATGTGAGCATCATTGTCTTATTTTCTAGTTTCTACCACCTCTATTCAATTCTATTTCTAGCCCATGTTCCTTTTTCCCTTGCTCTTTCCTAAAGGAACAAAGGTTATTCTTTGTGTAATAATATCTCTTAATTCATTACAAATCTTGTTTGTAAGGCATATGTTCCTTATAAATCTTGTTTGATAATATTTTTTTCCTCCTAATCGTTAAGACAGGAACTCAAATCTTAACTATTAAGAGCTGCCACTTAATAGTTTATTTAAAATTTATGGACTAAAATAGCCTCAATAAATATTATACTTCTTTAATTTCAAATTTTATGATCATTCAAATAAATTTTTTAAATAAATTAGAGGGTTAAAATAGTAAAATAGTGTCATTTAGATGTTTTACACTTTTTAGTTATTAAACAGTTTTTTAGATTGATATGTTATTTCATTGATCTAATATTATTCAGATCTTAATTACTCAATTTTATCAAATACCACCTAAATGCTGCTCATGCTTAACAAAACTATTTATTTATATTCATACATTCCATTTTTAAATTCTAAACTAGTAATGTTTTATGTTGTTATTACTGTTTTTTTACTTCAGATAATGAATGAAAATTGTGATCAAGACAACAGGAAGAATTCTAAACCCCTTAAACCCATGCACTCAACTCTCAAATTAACTCTGTCAATCCATTATTACCAAACCAATTAAGTTATAACATGATATCATATATAAGATTTACTGTAAACACTAAATAAAATTTAGACATAAACACTAAATAAATTTAGACGTAAACAATAAGAAAAAAATGTCTTTGAGGAATGTAAAATGTAAATTTAGCAAACCAGAATCTTTTCGCGGAGGGAAAAGACTAATATAATAACTCTAATAAAAGAGTCTTGCTACACTTACAAAAGCTAGTTTATATAATGAAGTGTCAAAGTTTAATTAGTAGATGATTGACAGTGATTGTAATCAACCAAAGCCATAAACATTATTTTATATATATATTTTTTGTAACAATTCTTTAGTATTATTAATAATAAAGTATAATTTTGTTATTGTTATTGTAAAACTATCCCATTATATTTCCATTAAATTGTTATATAAACGTTGATATTTTAATTTTGCAATGTCATATCCAATGCTATAATTGTTTGCGACTCTTCCCGGCCCCTCACGAAGATTGGTGATTCATTTTCACATCAAGTGAGTGTTTTAGAGTCAAAGTAGTTAGTCTCAATATTTTTGGAATATAACTTAATTAGTGCTTAACAATTAATTTTGGTTAGAGGGGACAGTCTTGTTAAAAATTAATGCATTGATTATGACATTATAAAAGTTACAACGTCTATTACAATTTAATGTATACATGAATAGACAATTTTACAATTTTCCCTTCCTTTAATTATTTTCAATAGAAGAATTGTAATGCTCCCAAATTCAGGTTTCTGGAACCTCAGACCTGGTGCGTCACGATACATTCTCTTCATACCTGTTTTATAATTATTGCGGAATATTCATACATACATTGTTCATTTTCAAATAATTCTACATCATTTTTCAAGGTTTCTAACCTTAACTTATATACATACCTTTAGATTCACAAAAAGTTTACATAAATAACTTACATCAGATAACTAAATAGTTAATGTGCATAACACTCTAATCTTGTCCTTTGATTATGTCTCTGTCTTTCCTTGAACATTCGTCTTAATATGAAATTTGTTATCATGATATAGCAAAAGTGAGCAACTACTTTGCTCAACAAGTTTAAATACAATAAAGATATATCATGATTGAAAGAAAGAAGAAACTTTTGAATTTTCAACAATATAATAATTTGAAAGAGCATGAATTAAATTTCAATATATGAATGATTGAATCAATAATGCGGAGTGGCCAACAATGACCATGAATAAATACTTCGGTAATAAAGGTGATCAACCTTTCATACCCGATAAACATATGCAACTTGCACTAATTAAGTGCGAATAAACAATAATCATAGATGTGGAATAATTGTCAATAATTAAACCAATAACATGCTTGAAACATAATAACTCGAGTTTGAGTTAGAAAGCTTTCCTTGCCCGTCGATTACCGCTAAGCAGTCTAATTTAATCTCTTATGAAAGACCTATCATTTATAAGATTGATCTTTCAATCAGTATAACATATCATGCCTCGTAATACTATTACTTCATTAATAATTTAGCTAACATTTAGCCACATAATCAATAATTCATTATCTCATTATCATTACCATCACTCAATCATCATCTTAAAACTTCTGTCTAATATTATTAATCACTTAATAATATTTCATTCACTTCTGAATAATCACTTCATAATATTTTAATCGTTTACAAATATTATTAACCTTTTAATAATATTTTAATCACTTATCCACATCTTAATCATTTTCAAATATTATTAATCATTTAATAATATTTTAATTACTTACTAATATTATTAATCATTTAATAATATTTAATTAATCAATTAACAAAGTCTTAATCATTGTCTAATATTATTAATCATTTAATAATATTTTAATTCACTTCTCAATATCATTTAATAGTATCTTCATTACTTACAAATATTATTAACCCTTTAATAATATTTGATTCACTTAATATTCTTAATCATTTACAAATATTATTAACCATTTATTTAATAATATTTCAATCACTTTCTAATATTATTAATCATTTAATAATATTTTAACCATTCTTAAATATTATTAATAATTTAATAATATTTTAATCAAATTATAATATTATTAATTATTTAATAATATTTAATCTAATATTATTAATTATATTAATAATTTTTTAATCTAATGTTTTAGGCACTAAATAATGTTTTAATCATTAATTAATGCTTTAATCTAATATTATTAATCAATTAATAATATTTTAATCTAATATTATAATTACATTAATTATATCTTAATCTAATATTATTAAGTATTTAATAATATTTTAATCATTTAATAAATTTATAAATAATTTAATTTAATTGTTTACCTTTACTATTTTATTTATTTAATAAACCTAAAATGCTATAAATATAACCTTTTATCAAAAATGACCAAAATACCCTTTAAAAATCTGATCATACCATTTTAAGGGTCTTTAAGTTATAAAATCACATTTTCACCATTTCCAACATCATTTAACTTAATTTATTTATTTATCCATAACTCAAACATTTACATGAAAAAAAACCAAAACATGTTCGAAATTTTTTCTTTTATGGAAAAAAATATTTTTTCTGAAATTTTTCAATTTCGTTTACTATTTTTAAATGGCCCAAAACAGTCAGATCTTGCATCATTTTTCATAAATCAAAATTTTGTCCAAAAATTCTGAAATTTTCAGGATAAACACCTGTAAAAATATTAGATTTTCTAAGTTGTAGATCTCGAGTTATAACAGGTTACTTTTAAAATTGTATTTTATTGTAAAAGCCATAACTCAACTTCTGGACATCCAAAAATTCTCATCTTTGGACAAGACCTAGACAACTTGATATACTAGCATACCACAAAAGACCAAAATTTTTAGAGCAACCAAAGTGGTCCAAACAAGTCACGCTAAAACAGGCCAGAAACTTTTCTAGTTTTTCCAGATTTTAGGTAGGTAGGGATTATTTTGCCAAAACTGACGCCACGACTTAATCGTTTAATATTTTTGAGTGTTACCATTTGGATTTAACAAATAACTCATAGATCTAGCACACCTCTTCGACGGATCACAAAAATAATTTGTAGATTTTAAATGGTAAACCCTCAAAGTGGACTGATTTTTGGGGTTTTTATACCCAAAAATTAACAGTTTTTCATCTTCTTCCTTTTTAAAGCTCATCAACACATAAAATAGTAAGATCCGAGCATGAAACTTTATAAAACATGTACATCTAGTACTCTAGGGTTTAAGAACATAAGTTCATCACTAGATCTAAAACAACCATAAGAGTAAACATATATAGATCTAAAATAAGTTTTAAGTTAGGGAGACTTTTAAACCTTTTGGATCTTCTTCTTTCAAAACAATTTGATGAAGCTTGATGTATGGAAAAAATCCTCTCATCCTTCTCTCCCTCTAACCCACGGTTGAAGCTCCCTCTCTCTCTTTCTATTTCTTTTTCTCTCTTTTCTTTCTCTAGAAAAATGAAATGGGTGAAGTAAAATGAATGATACTTAGGTTTTTTTATATATAAAACCTAGTTTCAATTTTTTATAAGTTAGTCATCCAATATAAGTCTTCTCTAGTCTTCCCTCTCGTCTTTAAAAGCTTGCAAATCACCCCTTAGCATATTCTTAGCATATTCTCAGAATATTCTTTATTACTTAACATATTCCTTAAGATATTTTCTTAAGTTTCAAATATTAGGTTTTCACCCCTAAGGTTTTTCCAACTTTGTAGGAATTCAAGACTAAGGGTAAAATGGTATTTAACCATTACTAGGGAAGGACAAGATGGTCTTTAAGTCATCTTAAGGAAGAAATTCTCATAGGACATATTGGTTATAATCAATTTTCTTTAAGGACAAAATTATCATCTAACTATAATTAAGAAATTTCCTCCAAGGACGCCATGGTCATTACTAAATTTCTCTTGGGAAAAAATAGTCACTTCTCCATTACTAGGAAACTTCCTAGCAATTTCCTTCCTAGGGCACAAAAGTCATTAACAAATTTCTTTTGGGCAATAAAGTCATTTCCCACAATTTCCTACATTTAACTCAAGTATGGTTAGTTGCTAACCATAGTTATTCTACTAACACAAGTCCCATTATTAGTTGGACCAAGACTTGGGGTTCCACTTAGTTGTTTGGGCTCTAATTAAAATAATTGGGCCAAATGAATTTGCATGGTCCACTACCTTAATTCTATCTTACCCTAATTATTTAAGGGTCCTTTACAATAATATACAAAAAATAGAAAGTAATTATACTATTAGTGCATCAAAAAATAATTACAAAAATAATACACTTTCTCATATTTATTTACAATATTAGTGCAATTATAATTTCTTAATTTAAGAAATTAGTATAAGAACAAAAACTGTCATAATTAATAATTCAAATTCAAATTCAAATATCTTAGATCTAACAACAAAAATAAATTCAAATTCAAATCTTTATCTCCATCAAATATTCTCAGAAACTTCGCTTCTCTTTCGCGTAATACTCTTCCTCACATTCTTCTTTGAAACCACAAAATTGTCAACCTTTTTGTTCCTCAATAATTTCCATGCAATCACTTCAGTTCTTACATCAGCAATATTATCATTTAAATCTGCAACAAGCCATAATTTCTTATCATTCTTTTCCATCTCTTTCACTGCCCTTTTCTCTCTCTTCCGCACAACAACCAGACTAGAAATTAAAACCTTAATCGTGGATATTTGATTTTTTACAATTTCTTCATGTCTGAAAATTCCAATTCTAATTTCATATCCAAAGAAAAATAAGAACACTACTACATAGAGAGAGAGAGAGAGATAAGAGAGTGAATGTAATGTTGATAACCAAACCTTCATACCAAGGTAACCAAACTTTTATACCAAGGTAACCAAACCTTTATACCATGGTAACCAATCTACCTCCACACCTGCAGTATGAATTGATTACCTTGGTCTGAAAGTTTGGCAACCAACTGCATGAAGGTTTGGCTATTAACTGCATCACATTCAAAATAAATTGGTAACTTAATAAAACTGAATTGGTTACCTTGGTATGAAGGTTTGGCTACCAACTGCATCACATTCAAAATAAATTGGTAACTTAATAAAACTGAATTGGTTACCTTGGTATGAAGGTTTGGCTACCCATTGCATGAAGTTTTGGCAACCCACTATATGAAGGTTTGACTACCAACTGCATCACATTCAAGATACTATTGGCTTAGATAATTTAACCTAAAGTGTATGTGAGAGAGAGAAAATAAAAGAAGTGAGAAAAGGGGATAATTTACTTAGCTTGGGGTTCGGAAGAGGTGATAACGGCTTGGGCAATGAAGTGGTGGAGGCTTGGGATTTCTTCTGTGTTTTTTAAGAGATGAAGGTTACTATTCGACCGAGAAGACGTTAAATTTCTGAAGATGAGGAGAAAAAAGTGCTTAATCTTGGGCGACCGTGAAGAGGAGATTGTGGACGAGAGGTGATATGATTTTGAAGAAGAGAGAGAACTTCTAAAAGGGAATGCACATCATCCCCTTTGGAGTTTCATACGGAGTGGGGTTGGCAGTAGAAAATTGAGGTGATGAGATCTGAAGATGCCATGGATGAGAGAGAAAACAGAACTTGCTGGCAACAGCCGAAGTTGGATGGATAGGGGTTAGTTGGTTTGACTGAAAATGAGCTGGGCGGGTCAAGTTAAGGAATATTAATTACATACTAATTCCTTAAATTAAGGAATCCTAATTGCACTAATATTGTCAATAAATATGGGAAGTCTATTACTTTTGTAAATATTTTATGAGTGCACTATTGTTGTAATTATTTTAAAAAATGTAATAGAATATGTAATTGATCCATTATTTAATTAGGATTTCCATTCTACTCCTTTGGAATTTAAATAATTACTCATGTACATATAATTTTATTAACTCAATTAGACTTGCTTTTCTTTTTTTATTTCTCTTTATATAATAAATAAATATATATATATATATATATATACATATTATATATATATATATATATATATATTTAATCACACACATTCTACACAAGTCACAAAATATTTAATACATGGATAAATAATTAATGTTGTGAGAGCCCCAAATCCGGGCCCCAAATCCCCGCGGATCCGGTTCACTCATTCTACTACTATTACGGAAGATATAAACATAAATTGTTTATACATTAAACATTATACACTATCCCCAAGGTCGAGTAACCATAACTTATACACAATTTATAACTTATCTAACACATGACCTCATTATCATACAAGAATATTACAAAACTAATCGCGCACATTAACTTTAAGCTGGAACTGTCTTTAACTTTCCTTGTATCCGACGCATTCACCTTAATCTACAATGTTTTATCATGATATAGCAAGGGTGAGCATAAAAGTTGCCCAGCAAGTTTAAATACAATTTAAGGATATATCATAATTGAAAGAGTATGAATAAGAAGCTGGCTATAATTCGCAATGTATTTGTGAATTAGCATGAACAAAAACTTTTGATTGAACAAGTATTACATATGAACAATATATATCCGGACCAACTGGTACTGAAGGTGATCAGCCTTTCATACCTGACCTATATTTACAAGATGTACAGAGTACAATTCTATATGGCAATCAGTAATGATTAACCATAAGCATAACTGAATGAAACACTCTTAGTAGAGTTCAGAAGAACAAACTTGACTGCACCGTTGATTACTGATATGAAATATAACTTAACTTTATCCGAAGACTTAATACAGATAATACCGATCTCCAAATATTAGAATAATATCATCACAGTATAAAATAACCTAAACACATTATCACATAATCCTATCAGTCTATACAACACATAAGACTTAGAGTCAAATCAGACTATTTAAGTCTAAGTTGAAACCGACACCATTCAATTATCCCGACGGTCTAATCGGACAAATATCGAGTTTAAGTTCAATTAAACTCTGCCTAACAATTAACAATAACCTTAGATAATTATATTATCAGTCAAAACATTTTTTTCATAAACTTGTAATAATTTTTCAGATAATTAATATCATTATCATAATTTTTCAATCACTTATACCGCATTTAAATGAATTAAATATCATATAATTCCTTAGTCATTAATATTTATTTATTGCTAAACATTAATGAATTACATGCCATAATATCATATCATATTTATAATATCTCAAAGTATTTTTAATATATTATTATTTCCTTTAAATGTTTTTAAAGTAATTAAAAACATTAATCAATAACTGATATTAATATAAATACCACATTATTCCTTGATCATTAACATTTATTTAATATGAAAATCATAACATAATATTATAACATAATTATAACATCACAAAGTATTTTTTATATCTTAAAATCATATTTCTATGATTTTTAAAGAATCAAATCCATTATCCGATAATTGCAATAAATATTAAAATATTAATATTTTCATAACAAAATATCAAAAGTTATATCTTATAACTTAAAATATTTTTATAACACTTAAATCATTTTTATATGATTTTTAAATCATTAATTCTAATTTTCCATAATTTATTTAATATATTTATTAAATAAACTAATTATCATTAATAATAAATATTAATGAATTTCATCACAAAATATCAAAAATCATCAAAAATAACTTAAAATATTTTCTAACACCATAATATAATTTTTCATGATTTTTTCATGAATTAAAACTATTTTTAAATAATTTATCTAATATTATAATTAAATAAATAAATACCATTTATATTCCAAAAATATTAAATATTTTTGAAATATACTCAAAATAATTAAAAACTATTTTTCAAACTTTAAAATAATTTTTTCAAAATTTAATATTAATTTTTAATAATTAAAAACCATTTATTTCTATTTTAATTAATTTCTGGAAATCAGAAATTAAAAAAATAATAAACCGCCGCTAAAGGACCCTATAGCGACAGAACCGTCGCTATAGGTGTTCTTGAGCTCCAAACCCAGAAATCTAACAGTGTGCGAGGTATGAGGTTTGACCAAGTTTAAATCATTAATCACAATGGTTCTGGTCAATCTAAGACATCGATTGTGTAGCTGACATGCAACACTACAGTTATCAATTTTTGTGTAGTTTAAACAACACTTAAACAAAGAGATCTGTGACCTTAAACTTTCTGACAACGCTGTTCTTGAAAATTCTGGGTTGATCAGAATTGAGGTACCTACTTTGGTTGCTTCTAGTTTTCGTTCTGTGTATTGTTTCTGTGATCTAAATGTTCCAACATGTAATGAACATGACAGGGTCCAATATGTTATCACTAGATCCATCTTACAACATAACATGAACAAGATCTGTCCGGTCAAACTTGAGGTCAACCACTGTTCTTAAGAAATCTGGGTTTTCCCAGATTTCGTCCCCAGGCTGGTGGTCAACGGTGGTTTGACCATGATTCTTTACTATCCTATTACAGATCTGGGTGATGTAAAGGTTTTAGTATGTACACAACATGTCAGCCTACAATGATCAATCAGCAACATGGCCAAAACATGCACAGAAAGCAAGATACAAGGCCTCGAAATCATTGTCAGACGATCTGGGTTTCTGGGTTTGCCCAGAAATCTAGAAATCGTGATCGGTCAACGATGTTTGACCATTCATATATTTTGATCTAGAGATGATATGACTCTGATTATTTTTGCACCTTAAAGACCATATAACAGACTACATGTTACAAGCTTTAAACATCAAAAACACTTAACAGGCTGAGATCTACAGCTTCTGAAATTAGTTGTCAGAGAACAAAAATGACATTTTCCAGATTTTGAAAAACTTAAATTTCGAGCACTTTGATGTTATGAATCTAATATGTACCAACCCAGATTATCAATTGACACCCTATCACACAACTTTGAACAATCAATTGCAACAAATAACATAAAATCAAAGGATTTCTAAAATTAGAGTTTTTATACCTTTTTAACTTTGATTTTTGATTCTGACTTCTTGAATCTGTTCTTGGAAAACTGAATACTGATATTAGCTTATCTTACCACTCTCTCACTTCAAATCTCGAATTTTAGAGAGAGGATGACTTGGTGAAAAATGAAAACTAAAGTGACTCTTTCTCTTTCTTTAATTATTTATAAGTTGATTGCAAATTGGAAATGGCTGATTCAAGGGGCTGATAATTGATGATTAAAGCAACTATCTAGACCACATGGCTAGCCTAAAGTTGTTCACCAACTACAAGTAGGGTTAGATCTACACTCCACCTTATTAAAATAATATAAAGGGCACTTTGGTCATTTGGTTTGTACTTTTAGTGACTAAATTGTCCAATGCTCCAACCCTTAGGGTTTAGGGTTTGAGCTTTTAGGGTTTAGGGTTTGAACCCTTAGGATTTTAAAAATAACTTTCTAGGATTTCCAATTTAAGTTTTCAAAATAGAAAATTAATATTTTTAAATTATAATTAGGATTTGATAATTATGTTACAATTTCCTAATCATAAATTTAAGCTTGCCAATTAGGATTATTATACCCTAAATAAATTTGCTAATTTAACAATTAGGATCATAATTGGTCATTAAAGTCTATAATCCACTAATTAGGATTTATATAGAAAATAATCTTTCAATTTGGAAATTAGGGCTTTCCAATTAATTAATTAGGGTTATTCCTAATTACACTTACAATTAATAACACAGAAATTCTATACTTATCTTCAAGCTTCCCATTTAGGGTTTTAATATCCCGATTAGGGTTTCAAATAGAATAATTAGGGTTCAAATTTTGGAAATTAGGGTTTGCTAAATAATTAAGCTTTACCATATTAAGCTTATAATCTAAATCACTTGAGTATTATAATTCTCAGTTATATTCCCAGATTAGGGTTTCAAATATTCAAAATCTGAAATTAGGATTTTCAGATATGGTGTTAGGGTTTTCTAATACTCCAATAGGGTTTCCAGTAATTCATTAAGGTTTTCCCTAATTAATTTATAATTAATAACGTTAAACCTTATGTACAGCATTGCATTCCTAATCTAGGGTTTTTAATATCCGAATTAGGGTTTTGGACTCCCAGAACTGAAACTAGGGTTTCCAGAACCGATTTCTAGGTTTTCTTATCAGACGTTAGGGTTTTCTAACTGAACGTTGACGTTCTTAATATAAACTTAGGGTTTGTCACAGATTTAATTTATCTGGTCAACCCATGACCCTTAACCACGTTCTGAACACATACGTAATCATAAACACAGAACATATTCACATAAATCCTTAATCCCGAATAATTCACCTAAATCCTTCACAGAATTTTGAAATCCTCAAAATTCCTTCCCAATAACATCAAACGCATACATTTATTTTCTATCTAGGTCTAATATTTGACCTTAAATCAATCATTTAAGATTTTAATAAATTGTCTAAATTCTCGGGTTGTCACAAATGTGACCTAATATTATTGTATGATTAATTTAATTAATCATTTCTCTTGCTAAAATATATATAGCACATCACTAAGTCGTATATATGTACCCATACATATACACATTCACTTTATCCTTATAATATCTCTTCATTTGAAATTTATTTCCTTAATAACTTTTTCTCACACATTATTACATAATCTCTTTCACTATTTAATTCACATAAATTTTAAATGTATCATAATACCTTATTCTTAATATACCTCCAAGTATACATATAAATCCATTCTAGGGTTTTGAATTTTTTTGTAACCCATATTTTCTCAGTTTTACTATCTATATTCTCATTTCATTCATTGACATTTAATTTCTTTGCATTGCTTAAAAATTTCAAACCATATAGGTTTTTCTCAAATTTTTTTAATTATTCCTCTATTTCAAGTATGTTTTATTCTTTAACATTTAATTTAATCGTTCAAAATCTTATATATTTTTGGGTTGTCACAAGAATAAGGGCATTGGAGACAACATGCACTGGACGCATGCATGCGGCAAGCACTAAGCGCAAGGGCGCGAGAGGTAGTAGGCGCTGAGCGTGAAAGACAGCAGACAAGCATTGGGCGCGCGAGGGCGCAACACGCGCGGGAGTGGGAGACAATAGACACTAGGCGTGAGAGAGAGCAAGCGGCAGGCGTTGGGAATAGACAAACAACATTAGGTGTGCTAGGGCGCGTAAGGGTGCACCAGGTGTCGGGAGCGTATGGGCACGGGCGAGAGCGCACTGTTGGGCACGACTGAGATTTCTTTTTTTCATGCTACTTATCAGAATAATGTGAAAGATGATCTTGATGCATTTTACAACCAAATCAGATAATTCCAGAGACACAAATTTCTCTAAACTGCTAGTGGTCCTACTTCTAACGCTAATGTTAACGCTTGATTTAGACCAAGACTTGTCGCCGTATCCGAAAGTGGAATAAACATGCAAAAAGGAACACAGTCGTCAAGGAGAACCCTCCGATGTGAGAATTAATACAAGTTTTGGGAGAAAAAAACGATTAACCGTGGAGTCATTAGGATTTAGAGCCAATAAAATAATATTTTTTATGTATGTGTACCTTTACCAAGTATATGACTATTTATATATATATATAGTCTGGGCCGATGTGGGGGAAGAGGTTACAAAGGCGTGTTTGGATTTCCTTAACGAGGGGTGGTTGCCGGAAGGCCTTAATGATACGGTAATTGTTCTTATTCCTAAAGTTAAAAAGGCGGATAAGATTACTGATTTGAGGCCGATTTCTTTATGTAATGTTATCGTGAGGATTATGACAAAAATGCTTGCGAACAGACTGAAATTGGTGCTGAATTCAATTATTTCAGAATCGCAAAGCGCTTTTATTCCAGGGCGTCTTATTACGGATAATGTGATGATTGCATTTGAGGTTGGACACTACATTAAAAGGAAAACAAAAGGAAAAGAGGGTGTGGCATCTCTTAAGATAGACATGTCTAAGGCGTATGATAGAGTTGAATGGGGTTTTTTGGAAATGATGATGACTAAGCTGGGTTTTTGCAGTAAATGGATTATGTGACAACCCGAAAATTTAGAAGATCTTGAATGATTAAATTAAATGTTAAAGTTTAAAACCTAGAGTGAAAATAGATGATTTATTTTAAATTTTTAAGAAAAATCTAAGAAAATTGTACGTTGAAATGATTCAACGATAAGGTTACGAGAAAGAATAAGACCAAACCCGATTAAGAATGATATTATATTGCATAAGTGGGTAAAAAACTATGCAATATGTAATGTTTATGCTTAATAAATATATTAGTATTATATATTTATTATATGTAAATAAATTGTGAAGGCAAATTATAGAAAGGAAGAGAAGAATAATATACATTAATATAATGTTATATAAACATCAAGAATGAAAAGGAAAGCCAACATGACTTAGTTATGAAATATTCTTGACATGAAACTACCTATGTGGTTAATGGAATAATTATATTATAATTTATTTCATTCAAAAAGTATTATTTGGTAGTAAAGAAGAAAAATGATGAGTACTCAAATAGGCTAATTAAATTACATGGAACCATTATTTTAGTAATGTTTGTGCTAATTACAATCTAGCTAGCCTAAATAAGCGTGGTAGATAAATTTACATATATTGATATGTGTAAGTGTCCACATGTAAATATTGGGTCAACTTAAATTTTTCAAGCTTGTGTGCAAGCATTTTAATTTCTTAAGTGATGAGGGTAGTTGTACTAAGCCCAAAATAAAGCTATATCCACTCTCTCTTAATGTCCAAATTCAGTAGCCCACGTTGGAAAAATAAGGAGTTGATTGCATGCATACTTTGAGCCCAAATACTAATTTAAATCCAGCCCTGTCATTGTACATTCCAGCAACCATGTTGGTAGAAATAAGCTACAAGTCTTGTTAGTTAGCTGATAGTAGAAACTGGTTCCAAAAAGAGAGCAGTCAGTTAGTTAGTTAACAAGTTAGTTGACCCCTAAGAGTGCCTAAGTTATCTGTTAGGAGGCTAGATCACTGCAAAGCCAACTAGCTGCTAGAAGTAGACTGCAACAGGAGAACTTTTAGAGGCCAAGATAGGGGGCTGTGTAGGGGCCAAAGTAGCAGCCAAATAGATATTATGATGGAACTGGTTGTAGGTAATGATGGCTAGGCCTTCCTTATCAGATTACTTGTAGCCATATAAGGTATCTCTAACTCAGTTTTTATGCTACAAACTGAGCTTCAAAAACCGTAGCCCACATTGATAGAAAGAAAAAGAAAGAGAGCCGATTGAGAAGTAGGAGAGATAGAGAAGCTCAACTCATTGGTAATCTTCGGAGCAGCAAGATAAGGTAATTCTGGCTGGGCATGGACTTGAAGGACTGTTACAGTCATTTTCTTTTAGTTGCTATGTTATTGTTGTAGTATTTAAGTAACTGATATGCTATTGTTGTATTGCTATGAATTGAAATTAGGCACAAGGAGATAGGTTGGACTGAGGAGCAATAAGGGTGATAAAATGGATGTTTAATACAAACAAATAGCTATGACACAAGTAGTTTTAAACTATGCACACTAGTTGTTTGATAAAAGTCCCTAATGAAATGTTTTGCTTAAAAATTGGTTATTTGATAGAATTAGAGCTTGGGCTTGATTTATTAATCATATGTGATGTTAACTAGAGGGTTTGAGTGTGTCAAGCTAGAACAAAGCTCAATTTCTAGTTAACAATGAAAAGTTAGACTTGGTATGTCAAATCATGTGGAAACTCTGTTTTGGGCAGCCTATTGAAGCTGAAATGGAAAGGTTATAACTTTTAAATGCAGTCTCATATGCTATGTAAAACATATTTAAAATTTGTTCTAATTTGGTATATGAGCTAGAAGTAATAAGGTCGTGAAATAAACATGCTAGAAACTGAAAAATTGTGAACTGCTGACCCTAAATTGAAAATTCGGGGTTAGGTAGGATGTTCAGAAAATTCTGGGCTTTTGGTATGTTATAGTACACTGAATAAGCTTTCCATAGACTTCGGAACGGACTAATTCCGACTTCGGAGCAAAGAGTTACGATCTTTCATAGTAGTCGCGTCAAAACTGTCTAATCAACTCGGGTCAGTCCCTTTGCACGAAATTCTGGAATTCTGTGTTTTGAATTTGGAAATGGTCAAAGAATAAAAGTTGTAGTCTCGGAAGTTATCTTCGCGTGGGCTCAAGAATCGCTCAAAAATGTTTTGAAACGAAGGAGTTATGACCATTTTAGCGAAGGAGGGTCGTGCAGTTTAAAAACAGAACATTCTGTCCACATAGAGTAGATTTCTGTTCTGTTCGGTTTGGAATTTGGATTTGTGATCTGAAGAGAAGTTGTAGTCCCGGAAGTTATCTTCTCGTGGGCTCAAGAATCGCTCAAAAATGTTTTGAAACGAAAAAGTTACGACTGTTTTAGCGCAACAGGATCAGGCTGGAAAAAAATAAATAAATTGAAAACTTGAATGTCAAGTCAATTTTTGAGCGTATTGTTGGACAGCCTAACAAGCCTGAAATGGAGGTTTTATAATTTCTAAAAATACTCCCATATGCTATGTACAATATATCTAAAAATGGATTTAAATGGTCATATAACTTAGAAACAAAAAAATTAGAAAAAATGGCCATGTGGGTGAAGAGCTGCTGTCCTTGACAGCAGCAGTTGCAGTGGGCTGGGCTGGGGGCTCTTCTTTGAGCTCTCAGTCGGCATAGTTAGAATGTTTAAATATCTTGTTTAGCATTTTATCTGAATAGGGGAGTATGTTATCTACCTTATTTCCAAAAATGTAGTATATTAGAGGGCATGAATTAAGGTTTAGAAATTGTAGAAGGGAAGCTAAAAGGAAGAAGTTGTTGCTGCTGGCAGCAGCAGTAGTCTTTATTTCCCAACAGCAGGGGCTGTTTTGGTAAGCATTCTGTAATAAATCTAAAAGTATAGATAGAAACTATAAATTGCTAAACCATGTGTCCTTGTGAAATGTAAGGCCTATAGAGGGCTGTTTTTTTTAACAAAAAGCTTAAGGCCTTGCATCTATGTGTTTTAAACCATGAATACCTTGTATATAACAATTACAAGATGAAATAATGCTTGTATTAAAAGGCTTGGGGACTGTTATGTTGGTTTAGTGCTAAACCCTACTAAAATGTCTAGTATGGACTGTTTTGGTGTTAGAAAATTAACAGATTATTGCAAGCATGTTAAGGAATATAATGTTATGTAATAATCATGTTTTAAAGGTTGTTAGAGTACCTAAAGGCTGCTTGAATCATACTATGGACTGTTGTGAATTAGGAGCCAAAACTGTGCCTATAAGGGGGCTGTTATGGCCATTTGTAGCTACTGATGTTATAAATCAGTAAGGTATACTCTCGTTGTCCATAAATGTCATTTAAAAGATGTTCGTAAAGTTAGTTGAAGTCTAAGATGGGTATTGTCCAAAAATCATACTAAAAGCTATTAAAGTAAGCTTTAAAGTGTCGACTAACACCCAACTATGGAACTACCATACCTGGACCATGTAGGCAAGTTTCAATAGTTATTATATGGCATAAGTATGCTACACAAGTTAAAGAAACCAATTCTAAACTGTTTTGGGCTTTGGACTTGTTAAAAATCACATTTTAAGATCTAGTAGACTGTTTTGGGTAACTTCTAGTACTTGAACTTATAAGACTGTAATGAACTCATATAAAGTTGTTAATTCATGCTTGTGATGGTTCCAAATCATGACCATTACAAAAGCTAGCAAGAAAACCAATATAAGCTCTCTTTTCAAGCCTAAAGTGAGCTTTGATAAGTCAAAATGAGTTAGATGATTAAATAAAGTGTGGTAATGCTAAAAGTAACCTTGATTAACTTAAATATACATGCCTAGACTATCCTAGTGGCAAGAACTAGAAAAAAAATTGGAAAAAAGTACAAAATCAATTTTTGTAAAAAAAGTAAGAAAATGGCTATTTTTGAGCTCTGTTTTGAGGAGCTTAATGGACATGAACAAGAAACCTAAACCTGGATTAACATACCTTATAGTATGGTCTAGAAGTTGGGCCAAGTGGTTAAGCTCTTGGCTTAACCAAGGAGTCTAAACAAATCATCAAACTAACTTGGAAAATCACTAAAACTGCAGTTTTTGCAAATTTGTCCAAGTATGAAAATTTGAGATTTTTCCATTTGGCCTAGAACTTAATTTGGACATCTTAGACAAGTGAGTTAGAGTTATGCTAGGCTATTCTAAGTGTTGGAATGCTAATGTATACAATAACTCGAGAAGTTAATATGTAAAAGCTTGAAAAAAAAGCGTGGTTTAGATGGTCAAAACTCAATCTGTGCTTGGTAAACCTAAATGAATGCTGGAACTAGTCCTAACTAGATATAATTCAAGTGTTGGAATGAACTAAAGTGGCTAGAAATGAAATTGGCAAGAATTGACCAAAACTAGTGAACTCTCAAGAACACATGAACCCATTATGTTCTAAATCCTGAATAAGATGTAAATGATAACTTTAAAATCATTCCTATTGCATAATATAAGCATGTCAAACCCCATCAAAGTGAATGATGATTAATGAGAAAACATGGACGAGGTATTTGAAAAATGTATACAATATCTCAGATATAGAAGTCTATACTACCTCCATGATAACTGAAATTACGTGTTTTGTTATGAATCCCACATACAATGTAGGTTGTGCAAGGAACACAGAAGTTGGTGTAATGGTAAAACCCCGGTACAGGCAAGTTTCTCAGTTTATTTATGTGGACTTATAATTGCTATAGATAACTGTTAGCATGATTTATGTTTATAAGTATGTAATACCTATGAACTATATTATTTGATTTGTGAATGATGAATGTCAAATTATGACTAATTCTTGAATTGAGGCGGGGAACTCAATATATATGTGCAATGAATGACATGTACATGACATGTGTAGTATATGCTACGGTACGTATGTTGCTACCAGCAGGACATAAATGTGATAATGCATCTGTAATATGCTTGAACCCCAAGAATATAAATGCATGAACTGAATGTGAACATATGTGCTATGTGATGCATGATAGACTGTTAGACTTGCTGGGCCGTCGTGCTCAATCTTGCTTAATTTGCAGGTTAAAGCTATGATGCGATCTATCGTGATTAGGAGCGCATGAAAAGAAGACTAGTGATTTAATTGAGATTGTGTTGAATCATTTGATGGTATTTACATGTGTAAACCTCAAATAAGTACATCTTTGAATTATTCAATAGATGAAGATCATTTGTTCTGAATTAGGAATATGTTTGAAATAATGAATTGTACATATATTCATATCTATTCAGATTAAATAAATCATGTAATGACTATGATTCTAGTATAAAGAAGAATTGTAAAGGTTGCGATTCAGGGAATGAATGAATGGAAAGAAAGAAAAAAAAAATTCCGCATTTTTAGCTATTTTAACATTAAATAATATTTTAATGTTAGAACAAGATATTATTAACGCACAAGATCAGGAAGAGAAATTGTCCTGATTTTGGGGGCGTTACAGATTAGGTTGGTTATGATGTTTGTATCCTCGGTTCGATATATGGTGCGACAAGAGGGTCATGAGGTAGGGCCAATTATTCCTTCCAGAGGTTTACGACAGGGGGATCCTATGTCGCCATATCTATTTCTTATTTGTGCTGAGGGTTTGTCTTCAATTCTTAATGACAGAGTACGCAAAGGTCTAATCCATGGATGTCGTATTGCTAGGATGGCACCTGAGGTATCTCATCTTTTCTTTGCGGATGATAGTTTTTTGTTTTTTAAAGCTTCTGTTGCTGAATGTGTCGCAGTAAAAGATTGTTTGATGGAGTATGAAGCAGCTTCGGGGCAAAAAATAAATTTTTCAAAATCTTCTATTTTATTCAGCTCTAATACAGCTGGTAGTGTTCAAGAGGATATTTGTAGTCTTTTGGGGGTACAGGTGACAAATAATCATGGAAAGTATTTGGGTGCGCCATCGCTTATCGGAAGAAATAAGAATGAGGTATTTGCTTATGTTAAGGAGAAAGCTTGGCGTCGTATGTTTGGGTGGAGAAATAAAAATCTCTCACGAGCAGGGAAGGAAGTGCTTATTAAGTCTGTTATTCAAGCTATCCCTAGCTATATTATGAGTGTGTTTCTTCTACCTGTGGATCTTTGTGATGAATTAGAGCGTATGATGAATAATTATTGGTGGGGGAAAAAGAAAGATGGTTCAAGTAATATGCGATGGAGATGCTGGGATAAACTGTGTCAACAGAAGATTCATGGGGGATTGGGATTTAGGAAAGTTCATAATTTTAATAAATCCATGTTGGCAAAACAAGCGTGGCGTTTACTCTCTTGTCCTACTTCTCTGTGTGGAAAATTTTTAAGGCTCGATATTATCCTAAATCAGACTTTTTAAAAGCTAAGTTGGGTAATAATCCCAGCTATATTTGGCGAAGTATTTTTTCGAGTCAAGATGTAGTGAAGGAGGGTTGTAGAAAAAGGGTGGGTAATGGATTAAATACGAAAATATGGGGAGAACCGTGGTTAGCCAACTCTTATCATCCGTATGTTGAAACTCCGACTAATGAGGAGTTAGTTGATGTGACGGTTGATGCTTTAGTAAAACCGGGGTGTGAAGAATGGGATGAAGATATTGTACGGGGGATGTTTGAGGCTAGAGATCAAGAGGCAATTTTGGCTATTCCTTTGCCGAAATATCCAAAGGAGGATTCGTGGTTTTGGGCATGGGACTCTAAAGGCATGTATTCGGTAAAATCGGGATACAATTCTCTGTGTGTGTCAAATATGCAGGTTATGGCACCTTCGATCACTGATTGGAGGTTTATATGGACGCTTAAAATACCCCCAAAGGTTCGCAACTTTATATGGAGAGCTATGGACGGCTGTTTGCCTGTAAAGGTTAATTTAATGACGCGCCGAATAATTTCAGAATCAAATTGCTCACTGTGTAACCAGACGGACGAGACGATAGATCATGCGCTTATAGGATGCCCTGTTGCTCAATTAGTATTGGCAAAAGCCCAGGTCAATGCATCGCCTGGCACAACAGAAACGTTAATCAAATGGTGGAACAGGAGCAGATTTATGCAGGTGCGGTCGGTAATGGAGAGGTGTGCTTGTCTATTGTGGGGAATTTGGGGAAACCGGAATCATGCAAAATGGAAAGGACAAGCAAAACAACCGAGTTTTGTCATTAATCAAGCATCATTCTGCCAAGCAGAATGGCAGTCTACACATATATCAGCGACGGTGCTAAAAGGGGCGCATCAGGAAAGATGGCTGAAGCCGCAAGCTGGGAAATGGAAATGCAATGTAGATGCTGCGTTATTTAGTGGAGAAAAAAAGATAGGTTTTGGGTGCATTATACGGGACTCAACTGGTTCTTTTGTAGCTGCTATGCAAGGGTCCAAGCTGGGTAGTTTTTCTCCAATTTTAGCGGAGGCGATTGGCCTAAGGGAAGCGTTATCTTGGCTAAAGGATGCATCGTATCACTCTATCATTGTGGAAACTGATTCCCAAATAGTATCAAATGCAGTTAATGGTGAGGATATTTTTTATTCAAGTTTGGGAATTATTATTGATGATTGTAAAGCCATTTGTAAGGCGATAAATCAGTGTCGTATAACTTTTATTAGACGATCAGCGAATATGGTAGCCAATTGCTTAGCTAGAGCTGCAAGTTCTGTGTCTGGTCAGAGGGTCTTTGAACATGTTTGTCCCTCTTTTATTTCGGATGTAATTGCTACAGATTTGAATGAATAAATCTATTATCGTTTTGCGTCAAAAAAAAATAATATATATATATAGTCTCTCACACTGTCTTTCCATAACTCGCCCGAGATCTATTAAATCTAGAGTTTTTATAGGAATTAGATCACCATAATCAATTAGGATCTTCCTTCTTTAAAAATAGGAAACTAAATCGAATAAGGAATTATAAGTCAATTAGGATTTTGACCCTTTTAGAAAACTAAGCTGTCAAATAATTAATATGCCAAGTGGTATAGGCCTGAATTCGAGCATTGATTATGGGACCAAAAAATCTTATCCCAACAATATATATTTTATGTATGCATATACGTTATATTTACAATTCAATTGAAAACTTCCACAATACATAATACGATTCATGACAGTGAGCACTTTTGAAATGCATATAACTTGTACATCCTATGTAAAACTTTATGAGTGGCCTATTTCCAACATACCTTTTATGCACTACTTTTGATCCTGATGTAACATAAACTACAATCTAATTAACGTAGGAAAGTTAATTTGGGTAAGGGTTGATTTCAAGAATGTTCTACTTACATGTAATTGCTAGAGGTATCTTGATCTTTCTACGTGCCATATCTGGATATCTCTCGCGCCTTTTTCTACTTCCAAGTGATTATGTTGCCTCTTTTTCTCCAGACATTGTTTTTCTTTATACCAATGAAATGTATATTCAAGTGGGGTAAAGATATAGACTAGAGATTGAGAAGGAAATAAAATTGAACAATAATTTCCTACTCTAGAATATTCTCAACACATGGCTGCAAAAAATTAAAATTAGATCCTTTTTTGTTCGGGGAGAGGGTGAGGGTGTTTAATTGCTAAGACTAAGAAAATTTTAAACTTGTTGATGAACAATTTGTGATGTTCTAACTCGTATACAAAAATCTGTGGTTACATAATCGGGCCTTTTTTCCAAACCCTCTGGAATTCTATGAATGAGAGAATTTTCTCACACGAGGGAAATGGAGTTTTGTTGACGGACCTTATTCGCCGTTCAAGACATCAAAATCAAAGAACAACATATAAGAGGAAAGAAATAAACCATAGTACATGAAGCCTTTGTGCCGCTCAAATGGGGTGTCCAAATCCAGACCAAGTTGTTATTCATAGCTTTCCATTTTTTCAAATTACTATGATTCTTCAGATATCTCTCCCATACTGGATATGTTTTTTTTATAAAGTGATTTGAATCTATTTACCTTTTTTCCAAAGACCCTCGTCCTGATTTTCGTTCCACATTGATCATAATGCAAAGGACCTTGGTGATAGAAATAGGAATTAAAGGACTTAGAAAAACTGTTTTTTGCATACTGTTATTTGACGAAGTGGTTTGATGTTCTAGAAGTTCTAGAAGCAATTAAACTTTTAATATTTGCATTTGAATGTGTGTTTCAGTATCATACATAACAGGATGATGCACATTTCTTTAGCATAATTCTATTGTGGCTTTTAAGTCATATAGATCAGAAAACTTCCTCTAGAAGCACAGGTTTTAAAAAATTTGCCAGACTAGTTGCAGCAGCAAGATCTGTTTTGCAGTTATATTCCAGAAAAGGTGGTGTATTATAATACATAGCCATTTGCTGCGACAACATCCATAAATTGAAATCTCTCTTCTTCTCTCTCTACCCCTTACTCGGTGTGTGCATGTGTATGTCTGGTGTAAGCTTGCATAACCATAATTTTGTAGGCAGTTATGGAGAATTTGGCCTCTGGGACACCTTGTGCATCAATTTATGAATGCTTTTACTGATCATCGTGACTCTGATCTTATTGTCAGGTGTGTCCTGTTCTTTCCTCTATTGCATATAGCTGTATGAACATGTCATTTTAATCAAGAACCAACTGCTTCCTTTTCCCTTTTAATACATTTTTTTTGGTCACAATTCAGCCATTTTTCACTTCTATTGGGATGTGCACTTCCTATTTGGATGTCTTCTGGTTTCAATGACCGACCACTAGCCCCTTTTGCTGGAATTTTGAGCCTTGGAATTGGAGATACAATGGTGAGAATGTTTGTTACTACCTTGAATTTTGAATATTGGTGTAAATTATTAGTTTAGTTTTCTTATACAAATAAGATACATTATATTTCATTCTTAACGACATGGTATTTTATGCTAAATGTAACAAAATATTAATATCACTGTCTTTGATAAAGATAACAAGGTTCATAAATTAGCTACGGCATGAATGAGAGGCTAAAATACACCATCTCCCAAAGATTGGGAGTTGCAACTCTTCTTTTAAGATGGTGTTATCACGTTTGAGAGGCCATATGCCATTACAACTTGCTTATCTCGACTGTGATACTTTTGAAAAATTGTAGAAAGTTTACTTTTGAAGTCATTAAATAATATATAATGGTGTAATAGCTGCCCTTGACTCCACACACATAAGAGGCAGTTAGAAAAGCTGGTTCAGTTAGTACTAACTACCATGTTGAAGGACTTTATAGTTGTCACCAATTACCGGAAATTCCTTGTTAGAGTTTACATATACTTGAATGTGACCAAAACCTAACCCCATAGCAATGTTATTTACATCATGGTTCGATGCAGTACGTGAATGAAATCGGAAATGGAAAATGTCACTTTTTGTGGTACTAAGTACAATGGGAATTGGTTTCTTCGAATCAATTAATTGGTACTAAATATTCAGAACTTGGTACGCCAGAACAGCTTTCTAAAAAGATATAGTGAGATATAGTTTAAACTGGTTGAGTTATTTCTATGCGTAGTGTCACAACAAGCATATTTTCAACAGGATATTATCGCTTACTTGACACCCATAAGGCGCTCATTTGGCTACATTAGTTGGAAGTTTACATGTTAGTGTTTCTAATAGAGTGATCTAGATTTTCTCATGTGATTATTGTAATTTTTAAATATCCTAGATATTTTTGAGAATTGTTCTAGATAGTTGTGACTAGTCTTCCATTAGATTTGATCATAGTCATTAGTTGTTTGGCCCAAGGATTGTATAAGAGGACGTGCTGTGAAAGTTTTGCTGATTTAACTGGATGTCTCGGATTGTTTAAGGCCTCAATGGTTGGCCACAAGTATGGAGTTCTCCGGTGGAGTAAGACAGGCAGTAAGTTTAAAATTTTTCTGCTTTATGATTTGCTTAAAATTTTGATTCTTGAAAATAATTAAAAGTCCGATGTTTAGAAAAAACTGTAGAAGGCACTGCAGCAGGCATAACTTCTGTCCTGGCAGCTTGTTCTATTCTCCTCCCGCTTTTAGCCACGACTGGATATATTTTTACACAGGTATCACTCAATTTTCATTTGGACAACCATGAGTGCACTTTTGACACCTCCTTTGATCCTCAGTAGAGAGCTTGATGATTTTTACTGTTATCTTATGGAATATTTGATTCTCAATTTCTACCTCTTACCAATTTCCTGTGTATTGATGTATTTACTTCAATTTATGCAGCACTGGTTCTCTCTTCTCCTAGCTGTGACTGTGAGTGGTTTGCTAGAGGCATACACAGCACAGCTTGACAATGCTTTCATACCCCTCGTCTTCTACAGCCTTCTATGCCTATAAATGCTAGCTCCACTAGTAGCACAAAAATAAGTATACACGGATAACATCAACCCCAGTTTTAAAAATATCAATAATTGGTTGATTGCGGCCTTTTGTCATATACCATTTTGTAGATACGACTAACGTGCAGTTAGACTCCTCATACCATTTTGTAGATTTTGAATTCTGTGTGGAGAATTCAAAATCTGTTGTATCCCATTTTCTTTACTGGTCTAGTTGTTTTTTTAGGGATTAGGCTCACCTTTAGTTATAATATTGTAACAGGAATGAATGTGTTGTGGGTATATATGAGAGGGTTAGCTTCTTGGCTTGTGATGACATGAGGCTGAGAAATGTAAGAACAGATAAATTAATTTGTAGAATATAATTCAATAAGAATTGCTTTTTCCCTTTTAATTTTCATCTGAGCAATGTGCCTTTGAGTGAAAAGTAGTGATTTTTATATAGAAGGTAATCATTTCTAATATTTTGTGAGAGCATATTTTCCACTTCTGTTACAGTTGTGGCAAACCACTTTAATAAATTTCGGCTGGAATGAGTCATTTCATATTCCGAATGAAATTCATAAATTTTTAGTTGAAATGAGAATGATTTATTCCATTTTAATGGAATAATTAAACACAAATTTTTTCATTTTATGAGAATGAATTTTTTTATTTTTACCTTAATTCTTGTAAAATTCAAAATTCAAACGAAGTATAAACATGTGGAACTTAATGGGTTCAAGTGCAATTAAAGCCTAACCACAAATAGGATTTTTTTTTTATTTTTCGTTTTCTCGAGGAAGCAATCCATACTACATATTGCTTCGTTGTATACAGTGTGGACCTCTTGGTGAAATGTTGCAGTTCATTGTAATTTGTAGCTCATTAATCCTAATGGTGGATCAGGATCAGTGGTGATGTTAAGCTAGTGAGCAACACAAAAAAATATGTCAATTATTACGGCCCCTATCACACATATGTCATGTCATTTGAGACTTATTTAAAATTAAAATTTTAAAACCTTTCATATTATTCTCTTTAAAATAAAGCTGAGAAGTTAAACCACCCAACCAGAATCTTTACTATTAGGATCATTAGTGACATACATATTATCACAGTGTATGATGGACAAACATATTCTCCATTTTAAATAAATAAAAACTCTATTTTATGATTTAAATTTAAAATGTGTTTGGACATTAAAGTACGGCTTCATAATCACAAACTACTTCACCACCTGCTTCAACCATAAAATATTTAATTTGAAATGTGTTATCGGTTAACTTAAACAATATTGAAATGACTACTTTAAAATGCATTCAACATGTGCCATATATAAACTACCATTATATCTAACGTAGCAAAGCAAATTGTTTCGAGTTTCATATATATAGAGGACTAGAGGCATCGAGATCTCTCTACATTGAGATCACTGCGCCTATTAATACTGGACGCCGGGTGTCATAGCAATTATCCTATAGGTTGATAAATAAATGAATTCATAATTAAAGGAATAAGAAATTTATCGGAAAATACAGAGAAATTTTTTTTAATGTGTAAATTTATATTTATTAAAATCAAAGTCTTCTATATTCCAACCCACAAGTCGGTTTATATAGCTTAGCAAAATTTTATCTTCAAGTCACTCTAGAATATTACTAGAGATATGGAAATAAAATATGAAAAAATTCTAACAAACTTCCTAGGGATGCAAAAAGAGATTCTAACAAACTTCATACTTTTACGGAAACAAAATAACAAACTTGCAAATAATAAAATATTATTAATTAAAGAACTAAATAGAAAGAGAAAGCTATTAAACTATTAGTCTGTCGAACTCTAAAGTCAAGATGCCATTTCGTCTCCTGAAGTCAAAGGTGAAAGTGTTCTCTCAACTCCCGAAGTTGAAGGTGTTCCATCACTCGAAGTCGAAGTTGAAAGATCTCATCTAACGAAGCTGAATGTATTAATGCCGAAAATGTTTAATGGCCTCTTCGTTTGGACGATCATCCCTTTCATGATATTCCAAGGCCATCAACATGCTATCCGATAATTCGGTGTCTTCAATCTTGGACCATCCTGCATCAGTCACCCCAGGTTGAGAAGAACTCGTCCTTGAGTTCTCAGTTTGTTTAGTATACTACTGGAAACAGGGGCTCAAATGTTTAACGTTGAAAACGTCCGAAGTCTGCAGATGACTCGGAATGCATAACCGATAAGCATTATCGTTGATTCGCTGCAGGAATTTCACAAGGGCCATTTTTTCGATCCTTAAGTTTATTATAATCGCCAACAGGAAAACAATCACGGGTAAGTACGGCCCAAGCACGATCTCCAACTTTAAAAACAACCTGACGACGATAACTGTCAACCCGATCCTTGTTTTAACATTGTTTTCCAAGATGGACTTTTACACTTGATCATGGATAACCTGAAGATGATCTATCATTTTTTTCGCTTTGGGATGTATTCGACCAATCCGAGGAACATGAACTAAATCTAAGACTCCATAAGGGTTCTGACCACAAACTATCTCAAAAGAACTCATGTTAGTGGTCCGTTCGAAGCAAATTCTGCTTGAGAAAGTGTCAGATCCCATTGCTTCGGTTTATTTCTGGCCAAACACCTCAGAATATTGCCCAAACTTCGATTTACCACTTCGGTCTGACCATCGGTTTGAGGATGGTAAGCATTGTTGAAGTTCAATTGCGAGCTTTTCCCACAGACTCTTCCATAAATTACTCACAAATTTAGTATCCCAGTCAGATGTAATAGACTGTGTTACACCATGTAACCGTACAATCTCTTGAATGTAGAGATGGGCGATTCGAACAGCATCCATGGTCTTCCGACAAGCGATAAAATAGGTCATTTTAGAGAATCGGTCGACGACAGCCATAATAGATGAAGCTCTTTGAGTTCGGGGTAGGTCTAAGACAAAGTCCATACTAACATCACACCAAGGCCTTTCAGGAACATGTAAGGGAGTGTATAATCCCGCATTGGTAAGAACTCCTTTTGACTTCTGACAAGTAGAACACCCTTTTATATAGTGATTCACATAGCTCGAGATCTTTGGTCAATAATAGTCAGCTGTTATTAAGGCCAAGGTCTTATCTCGCCCGAAGTGTCTTTCTTTATGAAGTTCACTCATTATCTGTTGTCGAAGCGAACAATCAGGAATACACAACTGTAGTCCTCGAAACAAATAGCCCTCATATAATATAAAATTAGTTTGTCGACCTTCTCGTATGTCTTGAACTATCTTACTGAAGGAAGGATCTCCTTCATACATCTCAGTGAAGACTTCAAACCCTACAATCTTGTTTTGCATAGTACTAAGGAGTAATGCTTTTCGGCTTAGCGCATCAGCAACACGATTCAGACTTTCTACTTGATGTCGAAGAGTGAAAGTGAACTCTTGCAAGTTTGCTACCCATTTATCATGTCTTCGGCTGAGCTTATGCTGACCATTAATATATTTTAGGCCTCATGATCAGTAAAAAGAATGAATTCCTTTTGTATTAAATAATGACGCCAATGCTTCAGTGTTTGGACTAGAGCATAGAATTCCAAATCATAAGTAGATTAATTCTTTCTTGACCCTGATAATTTTTCACTTAAAAAAGCAACTGGTCGACCTTCTTGGCTGGTCGACCAATACCAACTCCAGATGCATCACAGTTTACTTCGAAGACCTTCTTGAAGTCAAGAAGTGCCAGTACGGGTGTTT
Organism: Panax japonicus; assembly: GCA_020205505.1. NCBI lineage: Eukaryota > Viridiplantae > Streptophyta > Magnoliopsida > Apiales > Araliaceae > Panax > Panax japonicus. Next base: position 191,261 of record JAINUV010000815.1, read on the forward strand.
TCGTCATCTTCTTTTTGATCAACTGAAAATTATCTTCGGCCTCCTAGGACCATTAAAATGATTTCCCTCTAAGACATTCGGTGATAGACGCGATCAACGTGCTGAAATCTCGGATGAACCGTCTGTAAAAAGATGCTAATATATAAAAGCTTATTACGTCATGTATGGTCTTCGGCGTAGTCTATGCCGAGACTGCCTTGATCTTGGTCGGATCTGAGTGAACGCCTTCAGTAGAAACAACAAAACCGAGGAAGGTTACTGAAGTCGTGCAATAGGAACTCTTCTTTTTGTTTATAAACAATCGTTCCTTCCTCAACGTTCCAAATACAGTTCGGAGGTGCTCATGATGTAATTTCGATGTCTTACTATAGATAATAATGTCATCAAAGTAAACAACCACAAATTTTCCCATGTAAGGTCGTAGTACTTGATGCATAAACCTCATGAAGGTACTGGGCGCGTTGGAAAGTCCGAAGGGTGTAACCATTCATTCATACAAACCTTATTGTGTTTTGAAGGCTGTCTTCCATTCATCTCCAGGTCTCAACCGAACTTGATGGTACTCACTCTTCATGTCGATCTGTGAAATTTTTTTTTCACCAAACAACTGATCTAACATATCATCTAGACGAGGTATCAGAAAATGATACTTCACTGTGATCTTATTGATTGCTCTACTATCAATGCACAATCTCCATGAGTCATCCTTCTTCGGTACTAATAGAGCTAAAACTACACATGAGCCTATGCTTTCACGAATATACCACTTCTCCATTAAGTCCATTACTTGCCTTTGTAACTCTTCTGACTTCTTGGGACTGAGTCTGTAGGCTGGTCTGTTCGGTAGACTCGATCCTGGGATAAGATCTATTTCATGTTGAATATCCCTTAATGGTGGTAATCCCAATGGAAGTTTTTTGGGCATTAAGTCAGCGAACTCCGTTAGCAACTTCTGCACATCAGCTGATACTTCTGCATTGTCATTTGCCAAACTTTTTTCACAAGGAAGTAATGCATACATAACTCCTTCATGCTTCACTTCTTTAGAAATCTCGTCATAGACAATATGTTCAGATTCTCGACTGCTCAAGCCGAACTGTCTTCTTCTCGCCAAGGTGCTAACACAATTTTCTTCCCTTTTATGCTGAGGGAGTAAGTATTCCTTCGACCATCATGGATGATGCTTCGGTCATATTGCCATAGTCTTCCAAATAACATATGACAATCATCCATTTTCACCCCATCGCACCAAGCATTATCAAAGTATTTCTTCCCGATTGATAAGGATATTAAACATTTTCTGTTAACGGTTACTTCACTGCCTTTTTGCAAACTAATATAACTTATATGGCTTTGGATGCCGATCCATTTTCAAGTTTAACTTTTGAACAGCTTCTTCGGATACTACGTTTTCAAAACTGCCACTATCACTAATCACTTTACAAACCTTTTTTGCCACTGTGCAAGTAGTGTGGAAGATATTGGTCCTCAACCAATCCTCTTTGAATTTTTCTTTAAGAGTCAGTAGACTCTTGTAAACTACTAGGGTCTCCTATCCATCTCCATATAACACATCTTCGTCCTCGTACTCATCATATATAGGCTCTCCAAACTCCTCTGCTTCATCGGTCATTCCTTCTTCAATAAAAAGATTTGTACTTGATGCAGAAGGATTTCTGGCTGAAGATCCTGAATGGTCGGATAGTACGATGACGATGCTAAAGGACTAAAAATTAAGGGATCAGCGCAACGATATCGATTTACTTCAGGGTCAGGTGTTCGGTCCGTGTCTTCGGGGGTCGAAGTTCGGCTTCAGATGATGTCATGACTTTGGGTGTGGCGAACTTCTTCCGAAGAGGCGTCATGACTTCAGAAGTCGATGGACTTTATTATTATTATTATTATTATTATTATTATTATTTAGTCTTTTATAGTAACAATATTTTATTAGGTAGTAAATCTTTTATAATAAGTTGTTACTTGTTAATATTTTATTTCCGTATTTTTAAGAAGTTTGTTAGGATATCTTTCCATATCTCTAGGAAGATTTTATTTTCATATCTCTAAGAAGATTCTAGAGTGACTTGGAGAGAAAGTTTTGTTAGTTATATATAAACCCGACTTGTGGGTTGAATTAGATAGACTTTAATTTTGATAAATATAAACTTACACACTAGAGTTTCTCTGTCTTTTCTGGTGAATCTCTTGTTTTTTTATTTGTGAATTCATTTACTTACCAGCCCGCAGGATAATCGCTATCCCGCCCGGCGTCAGTTGATATCAAATCTTAAGCATCTTTTGGGAATAGACTCATCGGTTTTAATGGTTGGTGGCCGTGGTCGTAGAGGGCAAATTCTGGCTGAGGAAGTCTCGCACTAGGATCGTAACATTCAAGACGCAATGATTGAGGATTTACAGAGATAGGTTTGCAGGGTTAACCTGGCGTCTCAAGGCGCTAACTCGAGGTCGTCGTGGGTAAGTTCTGAAGGAGGAAGTCCCGTACCTTGATCACTATCATGGACAGTTTCCGGCTGAGGAAGTGCTACACCTTGATCATGACGAGGAAGGATATTATTCTCATGGATAGTATCCGACTGAGGAAATCCCGAAATATTTCTCGCACCTTGATTGTGATGAGGAATTTATAATTTTAATTCCGATTTGATGAAGAACAGTTATGGTAAATGAAGAAGAAATTTATGACGAATATAAAGATCGATGAAGAAGAAATTTATGACGAATATAAAGATGAAGGAGACCTTATGGAGAACTTGAGTATGACAAATATGATGATGGCGGCGAAGAAGAGAATGGATCGTATGAAGATAGTCAGGAGACCTTGGTCATTCGCAAGAGTCTACCAACTCTTAAAGGTGATTCCGAAGAGGATTAGTTGAGAGCCAATATCTTTCAAATAACTTGCACCATAGCAAATAAATTCTGCAAGTTAATCATTGACGGTAGCAGTTGTGAGAACCTAGTGTCAGAAGAGGCTGTCAAGAAATTACAGTTGAAAATGGATCGACATCCTAAACCATATAAGTTGTCGTGGTTAAAAAAAGGTAATGGAGTAAGAGTGGAAAAAAGTGCTTAGTGTCTTTTTCCATCGACAATAAATATTTTGATAAAGCTTTGTGTGATGTGGTGTCTATGGATGCATGTCATGTGTTGTTGGGCCGACCTTGGCAATATGACCGAAGAGTTATTCATGATGGTCGGAAGAATACATATTCTATTCGTTTTAAAGGGAATAAGGTTGTACTAACACCTCGGCGAGAAGAGGCCAGTTTGGCTCGAGAAGTCGGGAGTCTGAACCTATTATCCATGACTAAATTCCTAACAGAGGCCGATTGTGAAGGTGTGGTGTATGTCCTATGTGATGCCTCCAAAACAGGTATACATCACCCATCTTGAGTCGCCAGATACATAATACAGAACTCAACTACAAACTTAATTATACAACTGTCGTGTAAAATACGACAAAACATAGCTGAGAGTTTAAACATGAATATTGCCTTCTAGACAATATCCACACTCAATGGAGTCCTCATTATAATTATTATCACACTATTTTATAAAAATAGTGAGGACTACTATAATACCATCTCGGACCATCATTCTGTTCCCCGACTAGTTTCCGACTACGTTCTCATTTCCTGAAGAGAACAATGAAAGAAAAGGGTGAGCTCAACTAGCCCAGTAAAAAATATTATGACTAAGATAATGTAGAATAAATTATTCTTAGCCTTCAACAATATAACAACTGATAGAATACAATAGACAACAAGTTTTAGATCAACAACTGCAGCAAAATAAGCAATCCATTAAAAGAGTAAAGTAAAGCATGATATCTATTATCTTCTATGATTTAAAAAGTTTTCATCAACTTTATCGCTGAGACTCAACTTAATAAATAAACCACATCATCGAATCATCCCTGCACCACGGGCCAAGGATATTCATGTAATCATCAATGGTCATGATTATACCGAATAATCCCTAGTCATAATCATACCAATAATTGTCCATCAATGTACTACGGGCCAATGAAGATTTTACCACATCATTTATAACATTACGGGTCATGATTATACCAAATAATCCCTGGTCATAATCATACCAATCAACAGTCTATCTATACACGTAGCCAAAGATGACTTTCATCACAATATAAGCATGAGGGTGATGACAATGATATAAGTATTAATCAAACGAAATCAAGGATAACTATTAAAGACTTAAATTTATCTAGAGTTTAAAAATATCCAAATTGTCAATATATACTATTTGTGGAGTAAAATTCAAGAATAATATTCATGTATCAAAAATTAATTGGATAAAAAAGAATATATTTTTGGATGAATAGTACCCCGTGAATAGTACCCCGTGAATAGTACTTTGGGAATAGTACCTCGTGAATAGTACCCGGCATGAAAAGTGCCCCAAATACCCTGAGTGAATAATACTAGAGTGAATAGTAATCGGGTGAATAGTAACCCGTGAATAGTAACTTATGAATAGTACCTCGACAGAAAAAGTGCCCCGAATACCCGAGTGAATAATACTAGAGTGAATAGTAATCGGTGTGAATAGTAACTCGTCAAAGAAAATACTAAAGAAAACGATATTTCATGACGAGTACAAAAGAAATGATATCTCATACGAGTATAATAGAATATACGAAACTGCAAATAGATTTTCATCCGCCATGCGGTAATCCACGTAGATAGATTATTTTCATAATTTAATAAAGAATGAATAGAAGGGTTATTCACCATGCATGCGGTAGTCCGCATAAACATGTTATTCCAACAGAATAATAACGAATAGAATAACGAAAGAATTTCACCATGCATTCGGTAGTTCGCGTAGACAGGTTATTCTAACAGAATATAAAAAATAGAATAACAGAAGAATTTTATCATGCATGCGGTAGTCCGCGTAGACATGTTATTCCAACAGAATAATAAAGAATGGAATACAGAAGAATTTCACCATGCATGCGGTAGTCCGCGTAGACAGGTTATTCCAACAGATAATAAAGAATGAAATAACAACCCTTACGCGTATTGAAAGAAATAACTCTCTTCATGAATACGAAAGAAATAATACCTCTTACGACTGTTGAACGAAAATAATATTCCTATGAATATTGAACGAAATGATATTACTTATGAATATTGAACGAAAATAATATTCATACGAATACGAAAAATAATATCTCTTCAGAATTTGAAATAAATAATACCCCTTACCTCAGAAGAAGACTAGATACTGGAATAGTGAAGTAGCATACTTTGCTTCTTCTTTCTCTCTATAGCTTCTCGCTTATATCTTCTCTCTCTATAATTGCTCTTGTGAGACTTAGTGAATTGGTGAGAATGAAAGAAGAATGAGCTTCTATTTATAGAAAAATATAGTTTCGATAATTACACGTTTTGGGGCTCGAAATATTACAGTACAATACCTTCATCTTTTCCTTTATTTTTAATTTAGCACTGCAAGTATTATCAAACTTGTACCACCTCCCCTAATAGTATATCATGTGAATCAATAGTACAATCATGTGACTCAATAGTTCTATACATGTGAAAAAATAATTTCAGTATAGTACCTTCATCAATACCTCCATTTTTAATTTAGTCATGCAAGTATTATCAATCTTGCACAACATCCTCTAATAGTACATGCATGTGAATCAATAGTACACACATGTGAATAAATAGTTATAAGCATGTGAATTAATAGCAATTAATTGCTCATTTATCCGATTAATTATCCGATTGGTCAATATAACTTCCACACATCAATTATTATCGAAATAAATGTCGATTTTTACTAACACTAATAATCCCAACACAATGGAACTATTAATTTCATCTTTAATCAACACGAACTTATTCATCATTAATATTATAACTCACAATATTTAATAACCAGGTCGTTCCCAGGAAAGAAGGGGCTTTCTGATAAGGATTTCTCCCTATTGGCACGCAATTAGGTGACCAAACTTCTCCTCGACAGAACTTTCTAGACATCGTCAATATTACAAATAATAATATGAATAACTTTATCGTCTCAATTATTGATTTAATAATAATAATATTATGCAGATGATACTATGACAATAATTGAATAAATAATATTAGAGATATTATGCAGCAATTACTGTAACAATAATTAAGTATAACTGAGTGACTTCTTACGTAAGCATCAATACTCAATACCGTGTGCTACTATGCAACTACGCGTATTACTATACTTTTACTACCGATTATTTTATGACAACTTGTTTACTTTGAAATTTGTTCAAATATCACCCTTAACTTTAACCTTTTATCAATTTAACAATTTACTAAATAGAATAATAATTATAAAAAATTGAATACTTTTATTTCATAAAATTTGGGATCTCACATCCTACTTCTTTGTGGGAGCGCTTCGACAGCTGAAAGCACTAAGTGTCAGCCGATGTATAGGAATTACCCGAAGAGCTTTCATTAGGACTATCAGCGATGAGGGATATCAACATTAGATATATCTTGTCCTAAGATCGAATCAAAAGGAAAATATTTCAGTCGTCGAAGCCTCTTCTCGTACAGTTTTCATTCTATCTGTGTCGAACTCGAGGACAAGTTCTTTCCAACACGGAGAGACTGATGCAGGAGGATTTTTGGTCGAAGATCCTGAATGGTCGGATAGTACGATGGCGATGCTAAAGGACCAAAAGTTAAAGGATCAGCGCAACGGTATCGGTTGACTTCGGGGTCAGGCGTTCAGTCCGTGTCTTCGGGGGTTGGAGTTCGGCTTTGGATGGCGTCATGACTTCGGGTGTGGCGAACTTCTTTCGAAGAGACGTCATGACTTCGGGTGTGGCGAACTTCTTTCGAAGAGACGTCATGACTTCGGAAGTTGATGGACTTTATTATTATTATTATTATCATTTAATCTTTTATAGTAACAATATTTTAATAGGTAGTAAATCTTTTATAATAAGTTGTTACTTGTTAAGATTTTATTTCCGTATTTTTAGGAAGTTTGTTAGGATATCTTTCCGTATCTGTAGGAAGATTTTATTTTCATATCTTTAAGAAGATTCTAGAATGACTTGGAGAGAAAGTTTTGTTAACTATATATAAACCCGGCTTGTGGGTTGAATTAGATAGACTTTAATTTTGATAAATATAAACTTACACATTAGAAAGAGTTTCTCTGTGTTTTTCGATGAATCTCTTGTTCTTTTATTTGTGAAATCATTTGCTTACCAGCCCGCATGATAATCACTATCCCACCCGGCGTCACCCTTTTGGTTAGCAGGCTTACGATACTCAGTTGCTTTATGACTTGGTTCTCCACATCTGAAGCACTTGATGCTAGAATTAAAGGTACCCTGAGGTTGTGGTGTAGTACAAAATTGTGGGGATCGATTTGGCTTGTTGGGGGGATTGTTCCTCGGCATCTGTCTATTGTTTTGTTGTTGCTCTTCCTCACGAGTTCGCTGATATGCTTCAGAAATAGTCCAAAGTGAATGGAGGCTGAGGGCGTTCTGTAATGGCTGTTTTAATATCCTCCCAAAATATCGTGCCACCAGTTGTTCTTTCAATTTTGATAGATCATTCCTTGCTATCAATTGGTAAAACTCTTCAGTATAATCATCCATAGATCGAGTACCTTGTTTTAACGGATGTAATCTCTTAAACAGACACTGGGTGTATCCGAAAGGAAGAAAGTGACTCTGCATCTTCTTCTTCATCTTCTCCCACTTGGTGATTTTTGACTTTCCTTGTCTATCTCTTGAACGCCTCATCTGTTCCCACCAAGAAGATGTTTGGCCCTTTAGTTTGATGGCAACAAATTTTACTTAGCGCTATCTGATACTTAATTCCTTATACTCGAAGATGCGCTTTACCTTGTTCATCTAATCAATGAATCCTTCTGCTTGCAGCGTATCAGAAAATTCAGGTAGCTTCATTCTGAAACCCAGATCGCTACGACGGTCCTCACGGTTACGTCGTTCCCATAGCTGCCTCCTACGGTGGTAAGGGTTATCATAACTTGATTCAGAATCATAGGATTCTTCATCGTGTTCAAGATGTGGAACTTCCTCCTCTGGAACCTGTCCACGGCGGCCTAGGAGCGGGACTTCCTCCTCCGAAACTTGTCCACGACGACCCAGATTTTGCGCTGCTAGGCGCCGGGTTAGCTCTGTAACTTGTCTCTGTAAATCCTCAATCATCACGTCTTGGACACTTCGATCACGGTGCGGGACTTCCTCAGCCAAAATTTTCCCTCTACGACCACGACCACCAACCATTAAAACCGATGAGTCTATTCCCAGAAATTAAGATGCTTGAGCTCTGATACCAACTGATGCCTGGTGGGATAACGATTATCCTGCGGGCTGGTAAACAAATAAATTCACAATTAAAAGAACAAGAGATTCACCGGAAAACACAGAGAAATTCTCTCTAATATGTAAATTTATATTTATCAAAATCAAAGTCTTCTATTCTAACCCACAAGTCGGGTTTATATATATATAGCTTATCACAACTTTATCTCTAAGTCACTCTAGAATATTCTTAGAGATATGGAAATAAAATGAAAATAAAATTCTCCTAGGGATATGAAAAGATTCTAACAAATGCGAAAAGGGATTCTAGCAAACTTTTTACTTTTACGGAACAAAATAACAAACTTGCAAATAATAAAATATCATTAATTAAGAACTAAATAGAAAGAGAAAGCAATTAAACTATTAGTCTGTCGAACTCCGAAGTCAAGACGCCATTTCCGTCTCCCGAAGTCAAGACGCCATTCCGTCTCCCGAAGTAGAAGGTGAAAGTGTCCTCTCAACTCCCAAAGCTGAAGGCGTTCAATCACCCGAAGTCGAAGCTGAAAGATCTCATCTTCCGAAGCTGAAGGTATTAATGCCGAAGGTGTTTAATGGCCTCTTAGTTTGTGACGATCACCACTTTCATAATATTCCAAGGTCATCAACATACTATCCAATAATTTGGTATCTTCGGTCTCGGACTATCCTGCATCAATACTGCATAGTTATTATTTTGCCTCGTTTTTCCGGACATTGTTCTTCCTTATATCAATGAAATGTATCTTCAAGTGGGGTAAAGCTATGTATATATAAGAGGCTGAGAAGCAAATAGTTTTGAACCATAATTTTCGCTCTCGAATGTTCTCTCTAATGCATGGCTACAAATAAATTTGGATCGAGGACCTTTTTGCACATATATAGCTAACTATAATTTTAAGTTCTCTAATAAAATATTGAACGTATGAAGTATGAACGCATACATTAATGATCACAACTCTAGTTATGATATCTTATCTAAATGCTAATCACAAGAACTTCGGTTACTTTAGAATTTCTTCCAATACAACTCAAAGTCAAAGATAGATATTTGTCCGTCGTTGCGAATATTTACATGCAAGTACGTTGCAATAATTTAAATATGAAAAAGTACGAAAAAAAATTAACAGATTTACCACCATTTATTTAAGTTGAAATTAACTAGAAAATTGCTAATTGTAATGAAGCATAAATGTTACTATATAGGAGGGTGATACTACTAAAAGGAATTAGACTATAAAGAAGTTTTAAAAAGGAAGGCAGATGAGACGACTATCTAAAGGGACGTTTCATAGTTGAGATGAAAATATATACACATGCACTTGTCTCCCTTAATTATTTATGCCACATGCCAGTCCTTCCATGTCCACCTTTACAACTGTACCAACCATTCATCTTATTAATTTGGCGTCCTCGGCGACTATATAAATGAGCTAACATACTAAGTAAAAAGGCACTCAGAAGTTATATATTCAAAAAAGATACTAATTAACAAAGCAATGGCCAAGCTTAGAAGCATTAGCAAGAAAAAGAATGGCATTGTCAAGCTTAAAGTAGTAGTAGAGAAGTTACAAAAGAGTCTTCTTTTAGGTAAAAAGTCGGCTTCTGATACCGACGAGTTTGACGAAGTAAATGATTCAACTTATGTGCCAGAAGATGTTAAAGAAGGACACTTTGCGGTGATTGCTGAGGATGACGATGAAATGAAGAGATTCGTTGTTCCGTTGAGTTATCTTAATCATCCATCTTTCTTGATGCTGTTGGAGCAAGCAGCTGATGAGTACGGCTTTGATCATGGCGGTGCCCTAACAATCCCTTGTAGGCCAAGGGAGCTCGAGATGATATTGGCTGAGGAAGAGGGGAGACACACTAGGGTTGATGTAAATTGGGATTCTTGTAAAACCATGATTAAGAGTTGTTAAAATATATTTTTTTCTATTAGTATACCAAAGCTCATTTTTTAATTGATTTTTCAACACACACACACACACACACACACACACACACACACACACATATATATATATATATATATATATATATATATATAGGAAACCCATTCATGGCAACCGGTTGCCATGGGAACTGTGCAACAACCTCTTTTTGTACTGTTGATAAATTGATTTGAAGGCTGAGATTAGAAGTTAAATATGATAAGCCGGCACAGGTTGTTGTACCCAATTATTTACTTGTACCTGCTTCTATTTTAATAAGAGAGGCTCACGTAAAATATTATTGTCAGTATAGTTATACAATATGAATATTTATTATTAAAATAATCCGGCCGAAAGAGCTTGTACCGGCTTATCCTTTTTTTTCTTCCATTTCTCCATTATATGTCATGTCTCAGCAAATATTTAATGTTAAAATAATCCGGCCGGTACAGCTTGTACCGGCTTGCCTTTTTTTTTATGTTAAAATGTTCCGGCCGGTACAGCTTGTACCGGCTCACCTTTTTTCTTTTTTCTTTTTTTCTTTTCTCCATTATATGTCATGACTCAGCAAATTAAATTAAATTAAATAAATAAATAAAACCTGGCCAGAACAAGCTGTCACGGCTGGTTTTTTTTTTTTTTACAATATCCAACCATTCGCTGCTAAACAGAATCGAACTCGCGACCTCAAAGCTCTAAACCCTCATCATATGACCACCCGAGCACCATGGGCCTAGCTGCTCATTTCAACCAAAGATATATCTTTATAGTAAAACTTCACCATCCCCCAAAATCTATATATTATTATTATATTACGATTTATTTTTATATAAATCTATATTATTAATTGGGTTTGTTAAAATAGAAATAAGTTAATTTTTATATTTATTATTATCCCCTTTAATGTTTTTTTTTTATTTTTGTAATAATATCAATAAAAGGATTATTAATATATAAAAAATAAATATCATTCTTTAATAAAATATAAAGTGATCATTATAAATCTTGCATTATTATTATTAGTAATTTTATTATTAAATATTGGTTGAGTGGAATTTAAATGGATTTAGATTATAGTAATTTATTTTATTATTACACATATATTTATTTTAATTATTATTTGAGTATGAGTAAAAAATATGAAACATTATTTTTAATATTAATATAAATAATGTGATTATTAATAACTAGACTGAATAATAATATTCATACAGTTCAACCAAATAAATATTCTTATTAATTAATATGTACATTAGATAACGCTTGACAAATTTTATATCTTAGAGGCCGGAAGTAATCTTGCGGATTTCTTGTAGAGCTTCTATGCGATGCGGTAACGAAAGACCGTGACATCTTCTAAGACCACTTCTCTAGGCAAATATCACTATTGGCCTTAACGAATGAGTCAACATACTTGCATACAAAAATGCCACAGTCTGAGTCGTTGTGTTGTTTCGGTCGAATCTTTGCAGTCTGCACGGTAGGATTACCGCTGGGCCACGCATGCATCGAATTACCATTTCGCAAACAAAATGGTATCAAATGTACCTGCATGTACAAAGTAGTTGGTTAATGAATTTTTAATATTAAATGACATTATAAAAGTAAAATATTTTAAAACTACACATACCGCAACTTTAACGAATTCTGCGTACATTTCCTATAACTTCAGATTTATTACTTTCAGATTTATTACTTAACAATTTCAGATTTATTACTTTCAACTTCACTGACAAATGCAGATGTATTTTCACAATTTAAACTTGCAACAGAATCTGACAATTTGAAAAACTTACTTGTGAATAATAGTGATAAATTTTACTCGATCAGAACTTCAACTTGATTTTCTGAAGTGAAAGCGGGCAACCAGATGAAACAAATTATGAGTAGAGGTGAAAAGAGAAATTAATATCTGAGAGCAAATTCTATGGAAGGATAAGAAGATAACTTGAGAAAATAACAGGTTCCTAGAAAATATTAAAGGGCAAAAAGACTAGCCGGTACAGCTTGTAGCAGTTAATGCTCAAGAAGTCAAACTAATGTACTTTTCCCATATAATCAATGTCAGCCTTTTCTATTCCCATAGTGCTTTATTATTATGTTTGACTACTTATTCACCAGATAGTCTTTATCATAATAATAATAATAATAATAATAATAATAATAATAATAATAATAATGGTAATAAAATAATAAAAAGTATATAAGTCGCTACAATATGTAACGACTTTATACTCATTTCCTAATAATAATAGAATAATAATAATAATCAAATAATATGACAACTATCCAAATCCAAGGTAAAATATGTATCCAAATCCAAGGTAAAATATGACAGCTAGGCTAGTGGTGCTCGGGTGGTCATATGACGAGGGTTTGGAGCTCGAGGTCGCGAGTTCGAATCTGTTTAGCAGCAAAAAATTTTATTTTAATTTTTTATTACAAGCCGGTGGAGCTTGTACCGGCCGACCATTAAATATTTTTTTACTAATTTATTTAAATTTTATTTACAAGCCGGTGGAGCCTGTACCGACCGAGTGTTTTTAATTTTATTTTAATTTTTTATTACAAGCCGATGGTGCTTGTACCGACCGACCATTAAATATTTTATTTTAATAATTTATTTTAATTTTATTTTACAAGCCGGTGAAGCCTGTACCGGCCGAGCAAAAAGATAATTTTTTACACCAAACCGAATATTATTGTTTGACTTCTTTTTCTGCCACATCGCCTCGGGAAAGAACACCTGCTAGAACACAAAGTTAAAAGTTATTTCGGGAAAGACTACATGCAAGCTTGGTAAACTAAAAAGCTGAAAAGCTGAGACCCACAACAGTCTCAGTGTTTGAATTTGGTCTAAAATTTATGAGTTTGTACCGGCTTGCTTGAGCTTATTTAACCATCTATTGAGAACATACGTTGTTCTAAAGTTCAGTATATAGCTAGATAAAAATAGCAGAGAGTATTTCGAAAGAGATGAGCAAATTGTGATACAAGTTGAAGCGGCTGGATTCCATTTATTATATTCTGAAGACACCGAATTATTTATAAGATATTGTTATTGGTATTTAATATTATTATTTGCAGCATGTAAGATATTGCTATAGCTGTTGTTGTTATTTGTTATGTTTGTAATAGTTTGTATTTATTATTATTTGTTCAATTTTTAATAGTTTCTGTTGTTGTTATTATTTTTGTATAATAGTAAAATAATATTATTACATTATATAAATGAAAAAAACTTATACTGATGTACTCAATTGTTACATTATTTTTATTTTAATTATTATTAGAGAGTATTTTATTATTTTTGTTATCATTAATACACTTATACACAATTATTGTTTTTGTCATGCATGATATTACTGTCATTTTGCAACATGTTATTCAGTCATGCTGTCATGCATCTTAACACTAATATGGAATTGATGGTGTATTTTTAGGTAAAAGATGGACAGCTGGGAATATGGGCCAATTGATCCACGTGTTCTTCATGATCAACAAGATCATGTATCAGATGACATATATCATGGGAAAGATAGGGGAAAACTAGGCTCCAGTCAATATACTGATCAAAAATATAATCAGTAGAATTTGACAAAAGAACAAAAAATCCTTTTAGATAAATATGGATTTGGAGTATTTAGTTTTTGAGGTGTTGTACACCAAACTTACCTTGGTCTAATATCTGCTCTAGTCGAGAGATGGCGCCCGGAGAACAATACTTTTCATTTAAACTGTGGAGAAATAACAATCATGTTAGAGGATGTTCACTTTATTTTTGGGTTACCGGTGGTGGGAAAGCCCTTAACGGGACCCCTTGCTGTCACCAATTTGAATTATTTTGGGATTGTTTTGGCAAAAAATTAGCTGGTGAATATTTTAGTTCAAAAAAGTGCAGTGCAATTTCATTAGTTTGGTTGCACGAACATTTTAATAATTGTCCCGAGAATACAAGTAAAGATGTTGTAGGACGACACACAAAGGCCTACATGTTGTGTTTGTGTGGGGCAATATTATTCCCGAATAGGAATAGGAATAGGAATAGTGTGCACCCAAGATATATGTCTTTTATTGCTAACGCTGAATATTGTGTAACTTACTCTTGGGGCGCGACAGTGTTGGCATATTTGTACAGACCTTTATATACTGCTACTAGAAAAGGAGTTAAATACATTAATGATTGTGTAACATTATTACAAATTTTGGGCCTATGAGCGTGTAAATATTGGAAGGCCAAACCCTTGGCCACAATCATCCGTTATGGTTACCTAGGGCTTTAACATGGTAATATTTTGGAGCCTACAGTTACCCTGGTAGACGTGAAAATCCCCACCACCATTTGTCATTTTATCGAGGGGAGTTAGACATTAAGTCTATGTGGGATGTGGTTTGGCGGCCTTACATGATGTGGGATGATGATATCAGTGGATTTAATTTTGAAGGCAGGTTGTTGGGATCTGGTGGGGTCCTTTGATCCACTTTGATATGTGGAATTTTAGATGCCGGACCGTGTGATTAGACAGTTCGGGTTCTTGCAAGGCATACCATCACCTGCCAAAAACCATGGTGACCTTAGGAAGGAGAAAAAGTTTAAATTTATTGGTTTTGAGGATTGCATGGCCTTGCGAGGGAAATACATTTCGATTTGGGAGGCATAGATGGATTATATCGAAGGACAACAATATGAAATTTCTAATTATGTGTCAGTAGATGATTACATGGCCTGGTATAGAAAAATTACACGTTGGAAAATTCACCGACCTCGACAGGCAAGGGACCCCGATAGTTGTTATGAGCGTGGGCCATTTACAACCAACAACACCTTAATAAAATGGAAGGAAATTATATTCTTCTTTAATTAATCATGTATTAGAATAAATACTTAATATTACATTTATTCTTCTTTAATTAATCATGTATTAGAGTAAATACTTAATATTACATTTATTCATATTTAGTGTTATTAATATTTTGTTTGTGTTCATCTTATATGATAGGTTGAGAGTGCAAAGTCTTTGCTTGATAAATTTTCAGCACTTACTCAGCTGCCTCCCGAGTTGGTTCTGCAAAAACATAATTGGGATTACCAATACAGTCTATACGACTTCGAAGCAAGAGGGAAACAAATACCTCCACAGATGGGTCCCATAATTTTTGCACCACAGTCCGAATTCTCCCAATTCAATAAAGGGTTTGGGAAACAAACTGATTATATTGTACAAGAGAGCTACATACCCACCACACAAGCACGGCAGAGAGCTCCATTCCCACTTCCCAAGACCATGAGGATTGTTACATTCCGACCTCCCAAGCCTCTGAGGAGTGTTACGTCCCAACCTCCCAAGCCTATGAGGAGTGTTACATTCCAACCACCTCTTATTTTGCGGGACTTTCTAACATCACAGGAGATTGTTCACTTAAGGTATATATAATGATGGTTTTAATTAAAGCAGGTTTTGCATTATTTATATTCATATTTTTAAATAAAAATGACATGCACATAATAATAATAATGTACATTTGAGTCTCAATCAGGTACAAGATGCGAGAGATCACATCTTTTATGGACCAAAAGGGTCTATTACCAAAAAACTAAAAGATTGGAATAAGACATTTATCAATAAAAATATGTTTGGAAACATGGTGGCCTCAGAAATGAATTTATATCCTTTGTCACATCCACGTCAGTTATATGTTTTAGACTACAATGCATTGCATTCCTTAAGACCTGAGAATTGGATTTTCGAGCATGTCCTCGATGCTTATATGTTGCTACGAGACAGAGAGGAATACTACAGGCCGCAGGGAATACAAAGGTGGGCCAAATTTGGTTTCATAAATTCATTCTTCATGCATCTTGGGCAGAGCTATGTGCCCCTAACTGAAGAGATTCATGCATGGAGTTTTTGCCATCCGTATGTGAACCAAGATGTTGGCCCACCTTTACAAGAATGCCAATACATATTCATGTCGGTGTGTAGTACACATCAACACCATTTTGTCTTGTTCCTATTTGGAGTTGAAGATTGGATAGTTACGATAATTGACCCGTACTACAATGATACCAAACATATGAAGTTACAGGAAATGTACGCAGAATTCGTTAAAGTTGCGGTATGTGTAGTTTTAAAATATTTTACTTTTATAATGTCTTTTAATATTAAAAATTCATTAACCAACTACTTTGTACATGCAGGTACATTTGATACCATTTTGTTTGCGAAATGGTAATCTGATGTGTGCGTGGCCCAGCGGTAATCCTACCGTGCAGACCGCAAAGATTCGACCGAAACAACACAACGACTCAGACTGTGGCATTTTTGTATGCAAGTATGTTGACTCATTCGTTAAGGCCAATAGTGATATTTGCCTAGAGAAGTCGTCCTTGGAAGATGTCACGGTCTTTCGTTACCGCATCGCATGGGAGCTCTACAAGAAATCCGCAAGATTACATCCGGCCTCTGAGATATAAAACTTGTCAAGCGTTATCTAATGTACATATTAATTAATAAGATCTATTTGGTTGAACTGTATGGATATATATTCAGTCTAGTTATTAATAATCACATTATTTATATTAATATTAAAAATAATGTTTCATATATTTACTCATACTCAAATAATAATTAAAATAAATATAAAATAAATATATGTGTAATAATAAAATAAATTACTATAATCTAAATCCATTTAAATTCCACTCAACCAATTTAATAATAAAATTATTAATACTAATAATGCAAGATTTATAATGATCACTTTATATTTTATTAAAGAATGATATTTATTTTTTATATATTAATAATCCTTTTATTGATATTATTACAAAAATAAGAAAAAACATTAAAGGGGGTAAAAATAAATATAAAAATTAACTTATTTTTATTTTAACAAACCCAATTAATAATATAGATTTTTATAAAAATAAATCGTAATATAATAATAATATATAGATTTTAGGGGATGGTAAAGTCTTACTATAAAAATATATCCTTGGTCGAAATGAGCAGCTAGGCCTGTGATGCTCGGGTGGTCATATGACGAGGGTTTGGAGATTTAAGGTCGCGAGTTTGATTCTGTTTAGCAGTGAATGGTTGGATATTGTAAAAAAAAAATTCCAGCCGTGACAGCTTGGTCTGGCCGGTTTCTATTTATTTTTTTATTTTATTTGAATTTGTTGAGTCATGACATATAATGGAGAAAAGAAAAAAAAAGATGAGCAGGTACAAGCTGTACCGCCCGGAATATTTTAACATAAAAAAAGGCAAGCCGGTACAAGCTGTTCCGGTCGGATTATTTTAACATTAAATATTTGCTGAGTAATGACATATAATGTAGAAATGAAAAAATAAAAAGGAAAAAAAAGGATAAGTCGGTACAAGCTCTTCCGGCCGGATTATTTTAATAATAAATATTCATATTGTATAACTT